>JAOYNU010000004.1:419080-511568 GCA_026745395.1 Tympanopsis confertula | reverse complement strand
AGAGAGAGAGAGAGAGAGAGAGAGAGAGAGAGAGAGAGAGAGAGAGAGAGAGAGAGAGAGAGAGAGAGAGAGAAAGAAAAAGAGAGAGAGATGCCAGAATTTCACCGAGTGGCACCATGGCAGACAGGCCACTGCCCTCCAGAACGCAACAGAGAAACCAAAGCAGGAACGTGCCTTCAAAGCTCTCCCGGCCCGTCTTGATAAAAAAGTCCTTCTTGCCCGAGTTGTATGGAATGTGCGCGCTACTGGCCCGGATCATGCCAAGCGGCCTGACGCGGAACCTGCGCACCTCCCGAAGCGCCACTGGGTCGGTAAAGTCCTCGAATGGCGAGTACCGCACCGCGCCGCGGGGCCTCGTCGTGGCGTATCCTCCCGCGCCGTCGCCAGCCCCGACACCGGCCGCCGATGATGGCGGCGTTGCCGAGGCGGGTCTCATGGCGGCGATTGGCCCGAACCCCGGCCGGCTGAGGATCATGTGCGGGTACGAAGTGACGGGGGGCAATGCCACAGACGTGAACGTGGCCGGGCCAAAGGTGGGCGAGGCTGTCGAGGATACCGGCTGGGAGAAGGATTGCGTGAAGCCGGGGGCGCATCGTGGAATGGACGAGGAGGAGGCACTGCTGCTGCTGCTTCTGTTGCTGCTGCTGCAGAAAGAAGGAGACGACGACGACGGCCTGAGAGACCCGGTGTCGGGGGGGGAGGGGTTCAGAATGGAGAGCAGCGAAGCCATATTCGACTTCTCGAGGGCTGCGTGCGTCCCTATGCCAGGGCCCGAAGGGCTGTTATGGTTTATGGGCTGTTATTGGAGCAAACGGTTATTCTTGCTGCCTGCACCCCCAGCGTCGTCTCGTATCAAGCTGCCTGGGACGCAACAGATGACTCTGGTCGTTTGCTCGAGGCGCTAAAGCGGGTGAGTGGGTGTGTGTGTGAGAGAGAGAGAGAGTGGTTGGGGGAGGGCGGCGGCTCCAATGACTTTGAAAGTTGCTGCTCTCTCTACTGTTTCTTGTGTCGAGGAGGGCCTGGCTCGTGGTCGAAGAAGGGCTGGTGTTTCGGGAGGCGGACTGCGGAACTCGAATCCTGCAGAGATGCGTCCGAACCGGGAATGGCAGAGCCAGAGAGATGACAAGTTCGCTGATGGGGCTGGACAGAAGAGCCAGGTGCGCAGAGCTGACCAGGCCGTGTTGTGCTATGCTTGACCGGCGTCCTTGGGTGTGTGGAGCCAAGTGAGGGGATGGATGAAGGAGAGGGACGAAGAAGCTGGAGCTGGCAAGGGACGTATGATGTGTATATATGCATGCGTTTCCTATACCAGAGCGGAGGTGAGAAGGAGGAGGAGGAAGAAAAAGAAGAGGAGGAGGAAGAAAAAGAAGAAGAGGAGGAAGAAAAAGAAGAAGAGGAGGAGGAGGAAGCGGTGACGATATAAGCGTCAAGACAAAGACCAGGAAGAGCAGTGTGTCTGGAAGCTCAGTGTCTCTAGTAGTCTGCGTCTATCCAGTCTTCAAAGGACGAGACATGAGCGACTAGGCACAAGGGCTGAGGGACACAGGGATTAGGTGACGAGTGAGGATCGTAAGCAACGTAGAGGGTTGCAGAAAGACGGAGGATGAAGGAGAGAGAGGGGAGGGAGGGAAGCAGATGGGGGCGTGTATGTACCCGAGCGTGATATGTTTGCACCCCATCCAGCGTGCAAGACCACGAGATGAGATGCGGGCTCAACGAGCGGATGGATCGTTGTCTCTGACCAGTCTGCCCAATAGTCGAGCTTGAGATGTTTCTGGTCGTCGTCCTCGTCGTTGCAGTCACTGTCTCTTTGAGATGGATCAATGACCGAGAGACGGCCGCCTCTGGCGCCGATAATGGCAGGATGGCTGGTACTATGACTTGCTTCTTTGACGACGACGACGTTGCCAAGTTTAGGGCGTCGATCAATCAAGAGACACGCCATGTGGTGTGTCGTTGCGATTGCTGTTTTCGCTGCTGCCGCTACGATTGCATACATATACATATATACACATACATGCATACGTGGGCTTCTTGGCCGGCCTGGATTGTACTCTGGTCTGCTCTGGATCGCTTCCGTCGGGGTCGCCTTTGCTCGTCGTATGAGGCGAGGTCAGCGAGGTGAGGTGAGGCGAGGCGAGGCGAGATGAAGTCTTGGGGAAGAGATGCTCGCGCAACTGCCACTTCCAGGGACACCACTTGACACGGATTGCCCCTCAGAGGGCCCTGGATACAAACGAGCTCTAACCAGTCGGGTCACGAAAGTCTGTGACGCGCACCAGGCATGCCGTACCCGGCCTTCTGGAAGCCTGCTTGCCGCCCCCTGGGTTGTGGGCCGTCAGAGTCATCGTCGGCGGCATCAGCACATTCATTGCATTCATTGATTGACACGGCCGTTGGCGCGTGTCCAGTTCCTGTTCCTGTTACCCGTTAGCCGCAGTTGCCACTGCCTCGTCGATTTGCATTGTCGTCGTCGCTACGTTTGGGCGCCTCTCTCGGGGAAACCAGGAGCGACGGCTACCGGCCAGCCAGCCAGCCAGCCAATCCTGGCTGGCTGGCTGGCTGGCTTGCTTGGTTGCTTGCTTGTTTGGACTTTGCGTGTCTGGCAAGCTGCCGCCGGGACCGCGAGCGAGTAAGCTCAGTTGAAAGACTGCTGAAAGAAAGGCCCAGGCCTGCTGGTCCAGATCGTGACTGGCGACCAGCGTCAAACCGGGATGCAGACCGACGAGGCGGTGGCCAAGTCCGTGACAAAGAGGAGAGAGGTGCCACAGATGACGCTTCCCCGGAGGGCGTGCGCTGGAGACAAATAGAACGAAATAAAATTAAAAGAATAAGGGCGAGACACACGCACGCACACTCACACACTCACACACTCACACACTCATACACTCACACACACACACACACATAGGGCCTAAGGTTTTGTGTGGTACGCTGGGCTTTTAAGCCAGTGATATGTATATACTTGAGAGAGAAAACAAGAGGTGGACTATGGCCATTCACCACCCCAGGTCTGGTCATCGAGAAATGTGCGGATAGAATAGGCCTTTTCCAATCGTAGGGGAAAAAGAGGGCGTGTTCAAGAGGAAATCATTGTCTCGACGAGGCATTCCAGGTGGGGAGAATGGGACTGGAAGGGGCGTGGGCGTAGAGTGGCAAGTTGGCAAGTGGACGTTAACAAAGTGACAGGGCCGGATGGGAAAATGAAGAGCTGACGCGACTCCTGGTGGCCTGTGACTTGGCCTCCACGACTCTGGCAATCAATTCCATGGCCTGGGAATTCACGCGTCCAACTCGCAACTGGCCATGCGGTCCCGGCATGCGAGTCGCCGTCGCCGGGGCGGATCTGGGAAGCAGGTTCGCCTCCCGACTCTGGCTTTCCCGACTGCTACGTGCGGCTCTTTGAAACCAATCCGGCATGACAGCTCGGCATCGTCTGTGGGCAGCCATGGCCCGGCTCTTGAGACGGGAGACACGCCAGCTTTGCCTGGAAACTAACTGTGTGCATAGTCTCGCCCAGTGTGGTCAGGACATTCTGGAACAATCAGCGAGAGCGAGCGAGCGAGAACCTTGCGCAAGGGCTGGCTTGAGTCAGTGGCAGGCCGAGATTGAGCCTGAGCAAACAGGACCAATGACTTGGTTTCGCCAAGGGAAAGGCCGCAGCTCATCGCGACGTCGAAAGCCAGTGCCGCGTATGCCATGCTGGGCACGCCTCAATTCCGTGCATCAGATGGTGATATAAAGAGAGCAGTAGCGAGGGCTCGCCGTCTTTGCGTCCATCTTTGCGTCCATCATTGCGCCCATCATTGCGCCCATCTTTGCGCCCATCTTTGCGCCCATCTTCTCTGCCTCGCCCTCCAGTGTCTTCACTAATCAATTGGCCAGTCCTGCAATGGCAAGGACAAGCGTATGCTGCCGAGTCCCCCAGCCGGTATCACACACGCTATGCACCGAGAACAAAGAAGTGGCCTGCGCCCGCGTCTCAGCATCCGCACGATATCCACCATTGCTTCTGCTCGGTCGCAGTGATCACTCGACCACCGCCTCAATAAAGCAAAATTGCATGCTACCACATAATGGCGGTCAGTTGGTCTCTCTCTCTCTCACACACACACTCTCTCTCTCTCTCTCACACACTCTCTCTCTCTCTCACACACACTCTCTCTCTCTCACACACACTCTCTCTCTCTCACTCTCTCTCTCTCTCTCACTCTCTCTCTCTGTGATGGCAGTCAATCAATGTCTTGGTCCGCATCCGGGCTGCGGCGCTCTGCTTAATTTTGTGATGGCTGGCCGAGTAATGATGAGGTGGCTGGCTGTCTGGCCCATAGTGATGGCCATGGCAGATTGTGCCAGTGTGGTGTCTGACGTCTGATGTCTGATGCAGAATCGGCCTCTTCGAGCCCAGTTGACTTGTCGCATGATGGCTACGCAAGTTATCTGCGAGTGAACAAGGGAGCGAGAGCAGGAAAGAGGCAGTGCTGGGTGATGCTTGTCCCCTGCGTGTTTGTGACGGGTACTGCTGATTCTTTGCTTTCTCGCCTTGACTGATTAATGTGTGATGTAACTCCAACCCGCACCTCCCGCTGGCCCAGGTCCATCGGAGTTGTGCACGCTGGAGAGAGAGATAGATTGCATCTGCAGAGTTGTCCAGCCCTGGTCTCCACTCACACTTGCGGAGACCCGCGCACCAGATCGAGGCAGCCTCCTCCACTGGACCGATGGGCGGACGAGGAGACGAATAGATGGCCATATGCAGGCTTCCAGCCCTCTTGTTCGTTGCGCATGGTGCGAAGAACGGGTGGGGAGGGGCCTCAGAGAGAGGGAGAGAGAGAGGGAGAGAGGGAGGGAGAGAGGGAGGGAGAGAGGGAGGGAGGGAGGGAGAGAGAGAGCGAGGGAGAGAGCGAGGGAGAGAGGAAGAGACCAGATTACAAGACCAAGGGAACACAAGGACTTTGGACGCGATGGCGCCGTCCTTCAAGGTGATCAGTTATCGACGGAAGAGGGGCTGGGTGCCGGATCCGAGACGGCAGGGTCATGGATGTCGGCCTGGGAGCGGAAGCTCGGGACTCGCCCCAGCCTGACGTAACCTCGAGGGCTTTCTCTCTCTTTTTTCTCTTTTTTTTTCTTGCCCTCACGGCTGACATGCTATCCTTGGCCTTTGACAGATACGCTTGGGATACCTCGCTTGTCATTCTCCCGAGACAGGACAGCCTTTCATCGTAGGTCCAGTTCACCTCAGCCAAGTCGGAGGAGGCCCACTCCCCAGAGAGTGAGAGAGAAGAAAGGGCTGGGATGGGCACGTCTTTTCCACGAGTCATCTGCCGACACCCGGTCCGATCCTGATGTCCTGTATCCACCTTGCGAGGGACGGCCATCCCGCCATTCGCCCGATGGCACTTCTTGACCGACTCTTTCCGTTCTCCCCCGAGCCACCGAGATTGGCCAGGGTTTGCATGTCCGATGCTGAGTCTGGACCAAGCCAAGCTTCCATCTCAAGCATCTTTGGTGCGGGCTGGCCAAACCTCGATACAACCATCGGCCATCAGACACAAGTAGATGATGCGAATCGGAGAATGCCAGAGCTGCCAATATCCCACGTCGTCCCGGTCACTTGCATAAAGTCACCACGGCCCAAACGCCATTCTCCCGTTTGATTCCTGCACCATCGCCCAGCTCGCATATTGGACTGCGAACCAGGTTCTTCGTTGAGGGAGACTTGGATCTCACAAAGGATCTCTCGACTGCAAAGGTGGCAGACTTGGTCTACGACGCACTCTTGATTACATGGCCTATCATTACCTGCCAAGTTTGTTCGAATTCGACTTGTTTGTAAAAGAACAAGAAAAAGGGCCGAACACGACAACCTCGCTGGAGATGGATCCTTTGACGCTGTTGACCGCCAAAACCCCGGGATCCGTCCTCTTTGTGGATGTTCTGCCTCGTCGATGCCGCGTCTGCGCTTATCCGTCCAAGGCGCTTTGAAATCTCTGCACCAGGTAGGAATGCCATGATTGATGCGTTGTCGTGTTTTTGAGAAAAGAAATAAAAGAAATGAAGGGAAAGAAGAACCCCCCCAAAAACAAAAAAATTGGATATAATTAAATAAAGCAACCCCCCTCCCATCCGTGACCTCGTTTCAATCCCATCTGGCCGTTTGTCTCTCAAACCTTTCTGAATTCATGCCCTATTTGGTCAAACTCCCTTCACGTGGGCGTGTGGCGAGCGTGTAGATAGACGGGGACGAAATCCGCGAGTGCTTGTCCATGTCATCCATCCACACGAGCATGTGGTGGTACGAGCACAAGTAAAATATCCGATGGGGAGCACAGACGCAAGTCTCTGCCTGACAGTTCCGAGCTCCCGCTGAGACGGCCCCTGGCCATCATGGCCTTGTATCAGGAGGAGGAGGAGGAGGAGGCCGCAAGGGCACTCGCCCCAACAAGACTCAACGTGCCACCAGGCAAAACAGGACGGGCACCGTTGGATCAAGGCAGCTTGACGGTTGCAGATGCGCCGTGGCAGATTATAACACATGGCAGCAGGCCCCATATCCGACGGCCATGCCGAATCAAGCCATCGGCAGTTACACTGGCGCGCCGATACTCGAGTAAAGAGAGCCGGGCTGTGGCCCAGCTCCAGCATCAGACATCTGAGACCAAAGAGGGGTAAACCCACCGCAACGCTACTGCGCCTACCCGTCTGCTGATACGGACACTCCTCATTCGCTGGGCTTGGCAAAGTGCCGAGCCTTGCACACAAGGTGCTGTGGACAGCGCAGGCAGGGCATGGCCGCGGCGTGCCAGTGGTGCCTTGTCTGTGTTTGCATGCTGTGACATGTGCCATGGAAGGACACAACGAAACCAAACCAAAGCCTGGGATGTATCCGATATGTCGACACGCCGAGGAAGCGATGGCATACATCCGGAGAATCCCGACAGCATGGGCTGACAAGACAGAGGAGAGAGGAGGAGAGGGAGGCGTGCGTGGGTGCGCACCATCATGCTCACCGCGATTTCATGTCCCAGCGGGCACGCCATTATTTCGACGGCGAGGCGGGCGGGTCCGGGCTCGGAAAGGCTTCCGGGAGTGGACACACGCCCGTAGCCCATGGAGGATTTGTTATCCGCAGAGGGTTTGACAACTGTCTTGCCTCGTGTCCCGTTGTTTTGCCGTGGGTGCCGGCAGGGGTGCCTGTTTGCTAAGCGATTTCTGGTATCCGATGGGAGGGAAGCATGTCGGAGGGAGAGCACTCTCTTGACTTCACTCCCCCCCTCTGGTGCCAGGACAACCGCACGTATCGGAGAGTTTTCCACGCTACTTGCTGTGGTTTAAAAGGAACACACGCCAAGCCGTTGGTGTGCCCGGCCCCCCAACAATCGATGAGGAGTGCCTCGGTATTGCGTTGCGTTGCTGTAAGGATGCCCTGACGTGGAGGTTTCATTAACCATCGTTTGCCCACGGCCCTGCTGCCCCCCACACTTCCTAAAGCAACCAATGGTTCCCGTCAGGTGCATCCAAGGGTTTCAGATAGACGAAACTCTGGCCGTGATACAACGCATACAGCACATGAATAGGAGTCGACGTAGACGGACAGCCACGGAGGCGCAGACGGCTCTGGGGCGTTGTGAGACGTGTGCACGACAAGCTGGCACGCAGTGGTGATACACGTTCAACATCGGAATATATATATATATGTATATTTCCCTCTCACTCTTCACATCCCGTGGGACATGGCCATTCTCACGTTTTGGGCCGGCAGTCACTCGTTTCGTATGGGCAGAATCCCGCTCCGGATCGAGACGTAAAGGGGCCCAAGAAAACGGGATTCGCTACATGATTCTGGGACGACCAGGTTCGCAAACGCTCTCTTGTTTCCGGGGGGCTGGGTCGGCAGCTCGGCGGATGCTGCTGCGCCATTTCGGCAGAATCAGGGGCCGTAGACTAAAAAAGACTCGACCGTCCTGTGCGTGATGTAGTCTTTTGCTTTCTTTCTTTTTTGAGAGAGAGAGAGTTACTGACCGGATTGGGTAAATTGGATGAATTCGGCTAAATTGCATGGCCCTCGTGGCATCCGTCGAGCCGTCGAGCCGTCCACCCGCTCGCCCCGTCCTCGCATAACACAGTCACAGGCCGAATAAGGCAGAAGGGGAAGCAAGCGACGAAAGGGATGGACACCACTCTGGCTACGAAAAATCGGTACAGTCGGCGCAAGAAGCCCTCACGAGTAAAAGGGCTCACTGCCATCACGCCATCATACCGTGTGCCGGTGACTCGGCCGCTGTCACTTGGACTGGGCGTTTGTGAGCATGAGGGAGTCAGAGGCTTGGCGGACAGGACGCCTCGAAGACTTGGATTGCTTTTTTCTCGACGCCGGCATCCGTTTGAGGGAGGACAGGACCTTTGCAGACACGTCGCACGAGACCTTGACATGTTGTCTTGGCCGGAGTTCCGCGCCTAAATATATATTATATGCGGAGCAAAGAGGAGAGAAACGAAGAAAGAAGGGAAGAAACCAAGAAAGAAGGGAAGAAACGAAGAAAGAAGGGAAGAAAAGAAAAGAAAAAAAGAGTCGAACGGGCAAAAAAATGTACGACGGGATTGATCATCTGGGCAGGCCAGGGTGATATCTAGATGGCATCTAGATAGATATCCTAGATAGATAAATGCCCATATAGATGGCGGCCGAGGAAACGGAGCACATGGAGCGCCTGGGAGATTGATTAAAGCGATGCGCCAGGCGGTGGAACCCGTCAATTTCGTTTGCCAAGGCCATCATGGTCGAGGCAGCGATTGATTGTAGCCAGAGGTCTCGAGGAGGGTAGACGCATTAGTGCCGGCAGCTAGACCACATACGACAAGTCGTTCGGGTCGTGTTTGTCGTTAGCAGGAGATGAAGGATGTGGAGAGGAAAAGGGAAAAGGTGATGGTCGTGGGTAATGGTAATGTGATGATGTAATATGTTCGTAGGTACCAGGTACATGTGCATACCGAGGTTCTTGCGATGGCTTCACTTATGCTCACCACCACGCCCGCCATGCCCCCCCTCTCTCTTGTCGCGCGCACAGTCTCTTGGACCCTGGCCGTCTCGGCCGCCGCCTATGTCCTCGCCATCTCGCTCATCGTCGCCTGCCCCTCCCTCGAGGCCCACGCCATCTACATGCACCGCGTGACGCTCATGAGCTCCGTCGACTCGCTCAACACCCCCGAGGAGTTTGGCTTTTTGCCCAACCAGGTCCGGCCGTTCTCGCTGCCCCTGCTGCCTGAGCAGCAGCAGCAGGGGGAGGAGGCCCTCGTCGTCGAGGAAACGTTGCACGCGTGGCATGTCCTCCCGCTGAACCTGCACGAGGCGCACCACGAGGCGCTGCTGGCAGAACCGCCCGGCCATGCCCCCGACGTGACGGCGTCGCACGGCTTCTGGCTGCTCAAAAACGACCCGGCCGCGCGCGTGGTGCTGTTCCTGCACGGAGCAAGCGGGACCATGGCCTCGGGCGTGCGCCCCATGAGCTACCGCGCCATCTCGGCCGGCGCGCCCTCGCACATCCACGTCCTGAGCATCGACTACCGCGGCTACGGGCTGTCGTCGGCCGCCGCCGCGCCCACCGAGAGCGGCATGATTGCCGACGCCGTCGCGCTGGCCCGCTTCGCCATGCACGTCGCGGGCGTGCCCCCCGAGCGCATCCTCGTGTACGCCCACTCGCTCGGCACCGCCGTCGCCCTCGGCATGGTCGAGCACTTTGCGCTGCACGCGCGGCCGCCCGTCGAGTTTGCCGGCCTCGTCCTGGCGGCCGCCATGGTCGATCTGGCCAGCCTGGTGCCCACCTACAGGATCAACGGCATGGTGCCCGTGGCGATGCCGCTGGCTGCGTTCCCGTCGGCGCTCGGCTGGCTGGCCGGCAGGCTGCGCAGCACCTGGAGGAGCGGCCAGAGACTCGAGACCATCGTGCGCACCCTGTCCCGCCATCACATCACCCTTCTTCACGCCGAGGACGACTCCATCGTGGCCCCGGCACACGCGCATGTGCTCTACAGGCACGCCGTCAACGCCACCATGAGCCACGACCGCGCCATGGCCATGTCGGTCCAGGACTTGGACGCTGCCATTGACGAGAAGCGGTTGTCGGACCTGGGGACTGCCGGTGCAAGCTGGGAGTGGACCTCTGAACGGGGTGTCATACGCAAGTCCGTCGTTGCACTTGGCCAGCACGATAAACTGACCATCTTTCCCGTCACGAGCCGTGCCGTCCTCCGGGCTTTTCGGGCCATGGACCCGACTTTTGGCCAATGACTGTGTATCTATCTTTTTTTTGTGCTGTATGATTAAGCTGTACATATGTGTATATATATATTAATAATTAAATCTCGGTTCGTATATGCAGGTTTATTATGATTACTATTCCTCTGAAATTAAATCAAGTCTGCCAGACGCTGCCTCGACGGACGCGGTCACGGGCACGGTGGCTCGAGGCCGCTGCACCGACAGGCACTGGACCGCTCCGATTGTCGCCACGACGGCGCTGGCCCACCACGCGATAGCCGTGCAGTCCATCTTGCTGCCAAACGTGTAGAGCAGGCCGGCGACAGGCGGGGCCACCATGCGGCACGCGGCGCCGGCGCTGGCTGCGAGCCCGTTAACCAGCCCCAGCGCGTTGGGAGACGGGGTGGCTTCCTTGATGAGGATGAGGAGCAAGGGGTACGCGATGATGGAGAGGATGCTGCGGATGCTGAGGCAGAGGTAGATGGCCGGGTAGAGCAGATGGCCCGGCACAAAGAGCAGGAACGGGACGATGGCGTAGACCATGGGGTGGAGCACCGTCACGGCGATAAAGAGCCGGTAGATGCCGAACCTCTCCGCGGCGAGCGGGAACATGACAGCTTGCACAAAGAGGGCAATCACGCCGTTGACGGCCATGATCAGGCCGACGGACCGAACGGAGAGGCCGAGGCCTCCGGGGGCGTGCATCAGGCCAGGGAGGAAGGCGCTTGCCATGGAGGAGGAGGAGGAAACATGCACGGCGCGCTCATCTTGGAAGAAGATGGGGAGCAGGTGGTCGTACGTCATTGAGTGGTAGGTGAATATGGAGAGGGCGAGGACGAGGGCCGTGATGCGCCTACCGAGGGCCCACACCGTAGTGTACTTGTTGCTGGTGGTGGTGGTGGTGGTGACGGTCTCGGTCTCGGTCGGGGTCGGGGTCGGGGCGGAGGCGGTGGCGGCGGTCTCTTGTCTCGAAGCAAAGGTGCCGTAGGTCTCGGATCTCAGATCAACAGCCGGCATCTTCATGGCGTCTGATGTTTGATGCAGTGGCGTCTCCTCGGTTGGGCGGGACTCGTCGCCGCACCAAAACGCATCATCGACGCAGTCACGGCAGCCGACGAGGGCTGGGTGGGTCTCCTCGAGGAGGAAGTAGCCCATGACAACACTTGCGAGCAGCAGCGCGGCGCAAATGAGGTTGGGCAGCAGATACGGGAACCGGCAAAAGAGGCCACCCTCGGGGAATAGGCGCGGGAACGACTCGTGCGGGTCCGCAAAGGTGCCTCCGATGGAGGGACCGATGACGGTGCCAATGTACCACACAAAAGGCATGACGGCGTAGGCGCGTGCTGGATATGATATTGTCAGAGAGAGAGAGAGAGAGAGAGAGAGAGAACAACTCACGCTCATGCTCCGGTTTGGTGACCAGCTCCCCGACCATGGTCTGGATGACGCCAATGTTTCCATTGAGCAAGCCGCCAATGGCTCGTCCCGCGAGAGCGACCCAAATGTTTTCCGAGAGGCCGACGACCATCAGGCTCAAGGTTGTGCCCAGGCAGCCGAGGAGCAGGACGGGTTTGCGACCGATACGATCCGAAAGGCCGCCCCACCACATGCCCATGGCCGCTTCGCAGAGCGAAAAGGACGAGATGAGCAGGCCGGCGTAGAACGAGGCATCTTCTTGCTGGCCAATCTCGAAGCGCTTGACGAGGGCCCAGGCGTACGGGAAGATGGAGGTGAGCGCGATAGGCTCAGCGAGTCGGACGACGGCTGCGGCTGGTTAGGACGACAGCGTGTGCGAGTTGTGAGGAGGAGGATCGAACCTAGAAGAAAGAGCTGGGCGGTGGGGAATTCGTCGGGGTTTCTCTGCATTGTCAGGACCATGATAATTCGCACTCGGCTCGAGTCTTGCGACTTGGACCGACCTGCAAGGAGAAAAGACGAGACCACGCGAGTCCGTGTCTTGATCCTTGATAGTAAAACGTCGACGAGTATCTTGAGCCAGGGGGGAAGTCGTTGATGTTTTGTTTTGTCAAGAAAATACCCACCAGATGCGGGGCATGTAAAAATGAGGAAAAGTGAGAAGAATTTTTTATGGGAAAAATGACAAGAAATAAATAACAGCGCAGAGCAACCAACTTGAGTCTCGCTCCAGACTTGACCAGTAAGCTGTCTTGAACAGTAGTATCCTATAATATCTGCAGCAGCAGCAAAAGATGGTGATAGCAACCTCCACCAAGAGATTCGTCAGAACTCGTAGTCCAGCGCCTTGTCGCCCATCAGGTCCCAAAACTCGCGCACAATCTCCCGCTGCCCCCCCTCGGCCCCCCGCACCGCCATGTAGAGGCGCGAACCCAGCTCCGGGTCCCAGGTGCCCGGGTTGGCGCCCACCACGATGCCGCCGGCCTCTGTCAGGACCACCCACCCGGCACACACGTCCCACGGGTAGGTGCCGCCCTCCCAGTACACGTCCAGGGCGCCCGTGGCGACGGCGCACATGTTGAGGGCGGCGCTCCCCAGCGCCCTGAGCGAGTGGGCCATGGCCCTGCCGCCGCCCCTGGGCCCGGCCGCCAGCCTGGTGAACACGTCGACCTTGACGTCAAAGTTGCGCCCCTCGCGCGCGTGCCCGTACTCGACGGCCACCAGCGCGCTGCCCAGGTCGCCCAGCGGCGGCGCCGGGTCCCTGAGCGGGAGCCTGCGCGTCACGTGGCTGTCGCCCGGCGCGACCGGCCCGCCAAAGGTGTTGCGCGGCGCGCGCACATACGACCCCTGGCCCTTGATGGCCGTGTACATGGTGTCGAGCCAGGGGTTGTAGACGACGCCGACGACAGGCTTTCGGTCGACGGCGAGGCCGAGCGATATGCAGGCGTGCGGGAAGCCGTGCACAAAGTTTGTCGTGCCGTCGATGGGGTCGCAGACGAAGGTGGGCTCCGGGCCGAGCTTGGCGCCCGGTTGGTAGCTCTCCTCGCCCATAAAAGAGAAGGACGGGTACGCGGTCCCGAGACGCGTCGACACCATGGTCTCGATGGCCTTGTCGCACTCTGTGACAATGTCGACAGCTGCGGCGCGCGCGCCGCACCTCGTCAGCATCGGTTTTGAGGGTTGGGGGGGGAGACCAACAGTTTTGTTTTGTGTCTCTGCCAATGCTGCCCGGATCAGCCTCGAGCATCATGCGGCCTGCGTCAAAGGCGATGGACACCATGGTGGCGTGGGCTTCTTTGAGGTTGATGTCGGCCATGGTTGATTTGTTACATCATTACTGAGGAGGGGGAAGAAGACAAGCTCCAATTTATCACATCGTTCTCCGAGTGGGGCACCAAGAAACTCGCCAGCATGACGGACGCAAGAAATGATTCCGATTGACCGTGTAAAAGACCAAATAACTGCCCCCTCGCATACCCTTTCGAAACGCCTTCTTCAATTTGCCGTCTATGAATATGCCCTCGACCTGTCCACGCTTTGCCAGACGCCCACAACACCAAGGTGCTCCTGTTGCCTGTTTTTCCCCCCTTCTCTCTTCGCTGCATAAAATCCCAACAACACAGTATAAAAAATAAAAATAGAAAAAAGACCATGAGCAAGGATTGTTGGCTCCCCCTCTCTTTAGCCTTCACATGTTCTCCCTGAACACGGATCGCCTCTCGGCGCTGCCGTCCCGCCTCTTCTTCTTCTTGTTCGCCTCCAGCAGGTTACTCGGCTCCGCGTCGTCTCCAAACGGATTCACGGGAATGCGCTCGGAGCTCATCACCGACGCTCTGACGGGGGAGCGCGTCCTGCTCCTGCCGCGATCGAGCTCCTCGCCGACCACGGACCTGGTGTGGTTGTATCTGGCGCCGGCGTTCGGTTTGTCCACCGAGCCGAGCTCGTGCTCCTCGTCATACGGGCCGTACCCGTCGGCCTCGTGGCCCACGTGCGCCGACCATGCCTCGTCGGGGTCGAGAGCGTTCCGGCCCCGGTACATGGTGCTGGCGCCGGTTTGAGGCTCGTACGCGCCGGCCGCCGTGCGCGAGTTGCGCGCCTTGAACTGTCTGATCTTGTCGCCGATCCAGCCAAACCTGCCGGCAGGGGCGGAGGAGCTGGGGTCGGCGGAGGGGATGTTGTATGCGGCCTGCCAATGCCGATTTTTAGTCAGCCAGTCAGTCATCGCAAGGGCAAAGCAAGGGCAAGGCAAAGGCATGGGCAAAGGCATGGGCAAAGAAAGGCAAAGGACGTACGTTGTTCCTGCGCTCCCAGTACCAGTGCCCGATCCAGAACAGCGCGATAGCCAGCAAAATCGCAAAAATCAGCAGCATGACTATGCCGTACCAATTCATCGTGGCTTGTGCGTTGTGCTCGTGGCCGTCGTGAGTCGTACGTTTGTGCTTGGGATGCGTCGGATCAGCGGTAGCATCAAACGCGACGGAAAAGAACAAGAGGAAAAGGAAGAACAAAGAAGAAGATATTTTGAAAATAATAGTAGAGAAACAACGGGAATTATATCTGCCCGTCTCGATCGTTTCTGCAAGGTTGGTGGTGCGAATTGGACCGATGACTTCATGCTCGTGGGCTTGTGGGGCCCTAAAGCAAGGCTGCAAAGGTCCAGCGTCACGCCCCAAGTACCAACCACAACTACGACGCCGTTATCAGTGTAGCGTAGCGCCTTGTCGTAGGATCTAATCGCCAACCTTATTCCACTCCCTAACTTGCCAACTTGCCAACTTTGTGTAAACGCTTGGTTGATTGCTTACTTGCTTGCTTGCACTTGCAGAACCAAAGGCTTACGCTATCCCTACTCATGCCGCCTTGCAGGATCCCCACGACCCCCCCCTCCTCGCAAAGCCAAGGCTCTCCACAAAGGCATCCAGCCTGCACCTCCCCAGCCGGTCCGCTCCGCAGTTCGGCAACGGAACCACGCGGTCGTTTATCAGGATTCTCACCAGCTCTTCGTCCTTGCCACCCCTCTCGTGGCTGCTGTGCACGTTTGCAACCGCCCGGCAGACCATCTTCTCGACGTACATGCGCCCCGCAAACGGCACCGTCCAGGCCGCCGAGAAGCCGTCCGAATCGCGAGGCGAGCGCACCTCGTCCTTGGGAAGCTCCGAGCGCGTCGTGTTGTACAGCCCCAGCGCGCCGTACACGGTCAGCATGTCGTTGTCGTGGCTGAAGTCGGCGTAGAGCACGCGGTCGAGCGGAAACGTCTTGGGGTCGCCGTCGAGTGTGGCGTTGGACGACGTGTGGTCCGTCACGGGCGCGCCCGTCAGTCGCGCCACGAGCTCGTTGACCCAGCCGACGCCCTGCGTCGGTCCCAGCGGGTTGCCCGCGCTGTAGCCGTAGTACTTGCCCAGCGACTGCAAGTAATCGTAGCCGCGCCACTCGTCGGCCGTGAAGAGCGAGCAAAACGGCGACAGGGCCGCGTCCGGCTCGGCCACCGTGTCAAACGGGCACATGTCCATCATGTAGACGGTCTCGTGGTCCACAATGTCCGCGCCTGCCATGTTCTTGTTGAGCCGTGCCGTGATGGAGGGCACAAACGTATCCATCCACGCCTTCTGAGCCTGGGCTCCGAACCGGGACAAGTCGCCGTCCTCGAACGCGTCGCAGAGGCCGTGGCTCAGAGTGTTGTTGACGCCCGTCTCCTCCGGTATGACGAGAATGCGCCTCACGTGCGAGTCCACGTCGTGGTCGACCGCGCCGCCGTGCTGTCTCTCCTTCTTGCGCCGCAGCTCCCCAAGGAAGCCCCGCGTCCAGTTGGCCGCCGACGCGACGACGCGGTGCTGCCCCGACGCCCTGACAAACGGGTCCGTCTTGGACCGCTCCACGAGGGCTCCGTACCTGCGGAACGCGTGCCTGCCCGACTCGTGCATCTGGTGCTCCCCAAAGACGGTGAGCTCGTCGGCGCCAAACCTGTACTGGTAGTCGCGCACAAACTCGTAGCCGCTGCCGTACCAAGTCGCCAGGGACTGGATGCGCGACACGGTAGCGTTGTATAGCACCGTCTTGCCGGCGGTGGGGTCGCGGGCGCCATGCCGCGAGAGCACCTGGGCAAAAGTCACCTCACACCCCGGAGGCGTGGCGGTCGAGAGCTGCGATGGCACCGAGAAGAAGGGGGAGTACTGGCCCCAGAGCTGGTCGAGCCTCTCGGGGCAGTTGCCTAGGATCTCGCAGCTTGCAACCTTTCTGAGTCAGTCAGTCAGTCAGTCGTCGTCGTCGTCGTGGCCTTGGACTTGTTGGGTTCAACTTGTTGGGTTCATACCCGTACACGACTGTCATGAAGATGACAGTAAGCAGGATCATGGCAGCCATGGTGAGCTTGAGTAGCCTCCGGTTCTGGCCCGACCAGATGCTATCGCTGGGGTCCCGCTCGCGCCGGCGAGATGGCGAGCCTTGGGCGTCTTGCTCGTCGAGAGCCGAGTAACGGTAGCCCCGGTTGCTGCTGGTGCTGGAGCCGCCACCAAGACGGGCCCTTAGCGAGGCCATTGTGCTGGATATTCCCATGTCCTCTTCTCGCTTGCCGGTGTAAATGTCTCAGGTCTCAGCAGCACACACGTATGAAACGGCGTGCCATAATGCAACGTTTTGGTCGTCAATGTTCCTTCTTTTTATTGGCATTCGACGACGATTGCGGATTTTGGTTGGTTGGCCACAGCCTTGGTCAGCACATGCAAAGTCAGCAAAATCAAAGTCCCAAAATCTCAATACTGGAAGACCCGATTTATCCTGAATATACATGCCGTTGAGCGCATCAACTGGGACGGCCTAACTGGTAGATAACCCTCTTATGTTCTTCCAGTAGATAAATCCGACCGTCACGTGCCGTCACCAACAACTTCACATATCAGCAACGGTGTTGAAGCCAACCTCCAAAGCCCCGGCCCTGCCTTGTTTTTTTCTTCTTTTCTTTCTTCTTCTTTAATTTTATCACTTTCACTAACCAATTGTAATTGTTCATGTGCCAAGTTGGAGCACTGCAAGGCCGGTTCGCTTACGCAGCAGGAAATGGATCGGTCAAGTAACGGGCATCATTTATCGAGATATAATCCTATCCTTGTATCGCTATCGTGCTCACAGCGCACTCGTCTATGTCGTTGATATAACGGATGAGCATGTCGGCCCAGATATCGTTTGTTTTGTACAAAATCATGTTGACCCAGCCGCATCATCACTCGTTCCACCCGCCGCACCGGCATGCCCTTCCTCCCCGGCCAGCAGGCTTGACGCCCTCAGCCTTTCCTTCCCAGAGCCCACGGCCCTCGTTCCGGAAATAGAGCTCCTTAATAGTCGCGCCTCGCTCGGCGCCGCCGAACTCTCCCGCGCCAGGGGCGACGGCACGTCAGGCGTCACGCTGCGTGGCTCCGGCTGCCCCGGTCGCTTCGTCGGTCGTGCGCCGCCGACCGAGACCGACGAGACCTTCTTTCGTCGTCTGTCACCAGCGGGCCCTATCGAGCCGCCGCCAGAGCTGACTTTGCGTCCGAGGGGCGTGTCGTCGGCGTCGAGCAGGCTCGGCGTCTGGCTGCGCGAGGAGCTCGTCGAGCCACGCCGCACGCTGCTGTTCCGGCGCTTGCGCTCCTTCATGACGTTGAGGTGCTGCGCGTGCACCGGCTTCTCCGACGTTGCGCGGCGCAGAAACTCAACCTCTGACGGACTGGGGCGCCACGGCAGCCAGAGCCACCAGAACCAAGCCGACTGGCTCCTGGCAAGCTGCTTGTCGTGCTCCTTGAGCTTGACGCGAATCAGCGCGCGGCGCTCGTTTTCCCGCTCCCAGTAGTCCGTTCGGTATATTTCCCAGTTCTCCCTGAACGTGGCCGAAAACGGTTTCGGCAGCAGCAGGAGCTTGACGTAGTCGCCGCCTGGCGCCAGATCCTCCTCGTGCAGGCCGCCGCCGTCCTCGTCCTCAACCACCATGGGCAGCACCGGGTGCCCTTCACCCATCGAGGCGTTCATCTCCCTGTCGACCGTCTGGGATATGGCCGGGTCGACGGGCCGGTACGAGGAGCTCGCATTCTGGTGGAAGATGCCGTACGTGAGGAAGAAGCCAATGGTGGATAGCAGCTCAGCCCACCAGGGCCGTGTAACGACGACGAGCTTGCAGTTGAAGCCGCGCAGCCCGCGGTTCGACACGGCGAGCCAGCGCCTCGGCCACCGGATGCCCCTATCAAAGATGCCCGTCGCCCATATCAGCACCGCCGTGATGACGCCGCCCATCAGACACACCTTCTCGACCACCTCGACGCCCCAGTATATGGAGCCGCCCACACCGCCGTCTTCCCGCGGACGGAGGAAGAGCGCCCATCCAAAGGTGCCGATCCAGGCGGCGAGGAGCATGAGAAAAAATGTGTGGTGGCGGCGCCGGGCGCGGAGTTCGAGGAACTGCGCGCGCAGTGATGCTTCGAGGATCAAAAGGTTGAGATAGATCATGGACGGGGAGCTGGGCGTGTGGCTGAGTGGATCGCCAGGCTTCAGCAGCCCGCCGGTAGCCGACGAGAGGACGGGGCTGGGGCCGCCAATGTGCTTAGCATCGCGGCCGGGCGCGGGCGCACCCTTGACAATAGAGTCGACGTCGTCAGAGGACATGATCTAGCAGGCGGGCAGAACGTCCGAGGCGAGCGTGATTCGTATTATTATTATGATTATTATGGTGAGAGAGAGAGCGAGAGCGAGAGCGAGAGGTTTGTGTGCGAGAGAGGATTGTTTGTTTGGAGGGATTGCTCTCGCAGGCTGGCGCCGACGGGGTCACCGTCGTGATGAAGCCATGCACCGACGGGGGACGGACGTGTTGGCGCGCCTGCGGCCTCGCAAAGGATTCGTACTTGTGTGGTTGCTGATGCCAGGTTGAAAGTTGAGGTTTGAAGGGCCACTGGACCGAAAACGTCATGGGTGAAGCCCAGTGTTGCTGACTGTACAGTTACGATGGCACGTGGTCGAATTGCTCATGCATCTTCGTGGGAGGATCCAAATACTCGGTGGCAGCTCAGCTCAGCCCCAAAGTTATCGTCCTTGTCCAGCTGTGATCTGGTCAGTAGTCTGTCTTGTGCGGCTGGATTTCCTCTCTTCTCCTTTCCTCGTCTCTCCACCATGACGACAGATTTTCCATGTTTTCTTCCTCGATCTTGATATCGTCTCTCTTTCGACTCACCAAAAGTCCATTCGACCATGCGTGGCCTCGCAGAGGCGACGCTGTTACTCGCCTCGGCAATATCGGCAACCGCTCGCCCTCTTGAAGACGTACGAGGTATGGAATATGGAAAAGACGGCTACGAGATCTCAGTCAGAAGCACGCCTCCTAACCCGTTAATCCAGCACTGGCAGAGTCTGTGCCGACCGCCTTTGTGACACTTGGCATCCCGAACCACGGCCATGTATCTGCTCATGACCTGGTACGATTTGTCCACGCACAACAACCTCGCCAACTGACTGGCCCCCGAAAATGCTGACCAACTTCCAAGACCCTCCGCCTCCACGTCCTCGAGGCGTCGTCCATATGTGGCCCCGCCGACATCAAGGTCAACGGCGAGTCTCTCGCCCAGCCCAAGGATGCCGGTTCTCCCGAATCCGGTGCTCTCGCCGTTGAGGGTTCCTCCGTCGTGGGCAGCTGGAATATCACCTGCATCCAGACCCCCGATGGCGACGCCCTTGAGCAGGTTCTGAGCCTTGCCATCGAAACCATCGACAGCGACCCCATCGACAATGTGCGTTTCCAGGTGCGCTTCAAGCAGGTCGCTCCCGTGTCCGTCTATGGTGTCGAGGGCGCCACATTATCGACGGCTTTGCACGTCGCCGCGCCTGGTCTCCTCGCCGATGGCCATGTCGAGGCCCACGATGAGGAAGAAGGCGACCGGGATATGGTGGACCGTCCCGGTCCTGAGGCGCTGCACGGTGCTTTTGCGCACGCAGATCTTGTCCGCTCTCGGATTGCAGACCTTGAGGCCCACCTTGATGGTTTGAAGGAGCACCTGCACGCCACCGAATCGTTCATCGCGGAGCAGCTCGGATGGCCCGCGTCCGACCCGCCGCGTCCTGACCTGGAGTCCTGCAAGACACTAAATTGTATCATTGGATCGCTCGTGGGCAAGGTCAAGTCGGCTGCTGGAAACCTGTTTGACTCGTTCCGCCGCCCGGGACACTCGAGGCCCCACGGCCATGGCAGGCACCGACACGACCGACACCATGCACATGAAGATCATCCACGTTTTTGCCCTTGCGCTCCTCCACGGGGCGGCCCTGCTCATCCTACTGATTTTCCTCGTCCTCATCCTCACCATGAGCCGCCCACCGATGGTCGCCGCAGCCCTCTTCCATCCAAGCACGGCGACACACCTCACGATAGCCCCGAGCATCATGGACCACCCAGCCCTCACTTTCCGCACCAGCCTCCTTGGGCACCCCACCCATCCCCTTCCGACGACGAATTCGATACAGAGGAGAACTCGCCTCCTCCCCCTCATCACGTATGCAACCGTCCTCTTTTCTCCGCTTGACCTGAGCGTCTAAATGCTGACCTTATCCAGCCTCCGCCTCCTCCAGGCTCCTCTCACGCACTCAATACCCCCAAGACTGTTGTTCTCGCTATCTTCATACTTGGTGCCATCGTCGGCCTAATCCGTCGCTGCTACTGCAGTCGCCTATCCCCCCAGGATCGCGATACTTTGATTGACGTCCACCGCCGCCCGTCTACGCTACGCTCGATCTTTAGCCATCGCCGGCTTCTGAGCCATTCGCATGAGCTCAATGACGAAGAGAAGCGCCATATGATAGCCGAGACGCATGCATCTCGTCGCCCTGAACAGCAGGCTACCGACGCTTACGACTCCGAGTCGGATAGCGACATGTCAACGACCATGGAAGAGGACATTGCGCGCCTGCGCCAGGCTGCATCCATGATCGGTAATATTATATCTGGCGAAGCCGAGGCGCGTAATCGAGCTCTGATGCATGCGCCCCGAATGCGACAGAGTATTATGGCACACGAAAGGAGCGGCCACACCACGCCACCTAGCCCTACTTGGACATTGCCTCTTTACGTCGGGCACGACACACCACCCGAGTACATGAGCCAGGATGATATGGAGGAGACTGCCTCCTCCATGGTTCCGGACGGGGTCAGACGATCGGCAAGCCCAAGTAATACTGGCCCACCAGCGGGTGCTCCAGCAAACGCGGATGAACTGGCGTAGGAAATGACACGACATGGGCGGAAGCTCATTATATCGTTGCATATTCACCTGTATTATTAAAATATTTATTCTGTCGGATGAATACCATCCGACCGAGGCAAAAAAAACACAGCAAGACGTGATACCCTCTGCTCAGCAACTAGTCAGTATCCGGTATAGTATTTATCATTAAATATTTGTACAGCCGGATATATTTGTACCCACCCGTCCTAGGCCACAAAAAAAACACAAGACGTGATGTGATACCCTCTGTCTTTGAAGCTCAGCAACCAGTTCCGGTATAGCAAAAATCAATGTCAGATCCTCACACGGTTTATGTACAATTGATACTCATCTTCACTCGCCTTCTATTTTCAGCAGTATCCAGATACAAATTCCTCAAAGTTGCGACCTATTATCCGAGCACCATCGCCGATTTCCCATCCTCGTATATCGCATACCCGCGCGTATATATCCTCCAGCGCGCGATCCATATCTTCGCCAGCCTTGTGCAGATCGCTTTCAAGAAGCAGCCTATTCTCCGGGACCTCACGTATAACCTCCTTGATCTTGTCTGCATTCCCCGCACCAGCCGCTGCACTGCCGGCTCCGAAATTGATGGCGGATGAAAACGACACAAATATAGACGCCGGTATCGCTGGGCTCAGGTACTGCTGTAGCGTCTGCACGCTGCCGGTGAACGAATGCAGACATATCCGTGGCGGGAACGGTTTGGCCTGTTCCCCCCTTCTTCTTCTCCCGCCGATTCCGTCGCTCTCCCACGCCTCGTCGTCGTCGTCGTCGCTCTCGGAAAGGTCCTCGGCCCCCTCGGCAACCAATCTGCGTTTCCGCCTCCCGATGACTTTTTTCTCGTGCCCTTTCCAAAGCGAGGCCAGGGTGTCAAATAATACCCCCTGGGCCTGAACGCTGTGCACGCTCACAGCGCGGCCGAGTTCTGCGGCCAGGCGCAGCTGTGCCGCCAGCACGGTTGCTTGGTGGGGCATGCGCACACGGTACGGGCTGAGACGACGGCCTTCGCGACCTCCTGGTGTTGTATCAGGGGGTCCCTGAGGCTGCGAGTCCTCCGGGGGGTAGGCCTCGGGGAGGCGGAAGGCCTTGTCAAGGCCAATCTCGCCGACGAGGGCTTTCGGGTGCGCGAGAAGCCGCTCCCTGGTCTCTGCCAGGTACGTGGTCAGGGCCGTTGGGATGGGGAGTGAGTTGATAAAGGCCGTGTCTGAGGACGGATCGGGTGTTAGGACGGCGGCGTAGTGGGCGGTCTTGGACGTTGTGTCGTCGGGGTTGTAGGTGGGCTTGTCGTCGGTGTCATGGTAGAGCTGGTGCGAGAACCATGGATGCCAGCCGAAGGCGGGGATGGCTTTGGCGGCCAGGCCCTGGTGCTTGAGCTTGGAGGCGGTTTCGTGCACGAGGGTTTGGTCTTGCGAGCGTGTCGACATGAGAATGAGAGACGAGGCCCGCATCTGGGGGATGTGGGCCAGCGAGGACGGTGTGTCTGTTGGGTGACAGTGAGCGTCGTGGAGGGCGAGGTCTGGAGGGATGGAGGGTGGCGCGGCGGCGTTGTCGTCTGCGTCGGGGCTCATGGTGTCTACTCCTGACTAGAGTGCGGAGGTGTGCTTAAAGTTTGATGCTATAGTAAAGATAGCGTTGGCAGATATCTTGATGATTTTATGAGCTCATTCCTGGGTTGAGCTGAGGTCGATGATATGTCACGTGATGGATCCCGTGATAATAAGTGCAACGACGTTTACTAACAAGTTTCGTACCTATGAAATTACTATTCACAGATGATATCAATACGACATGATAGAGCATATATCGTGACTATACGATAACTACAGGTCCATCTAGATAGGGGTTTCTTTTGCTATGATCTTGAACACAAGTATACAAATGATTTCCCCCGCAAACATGTCTTTCACATAGCCATATCTGAGTGAGCGGACATGCCCCCCTTGCTTCCTGCCCGCGACTCATTGCTTCGAATCTTGTACATGGACGTTGTGGCGGTATAATAATATACAGGATATCCAAGGTTATTTACACAAGTAGGTCCATCGGCTTACCAAGTCAGTCCCCCCAACGCCAACACGCCTTCTACAAAGATATGGATCCCTCGCATCAACGCCGGCCCAGCTATGCATCATCCCCACACACTACCTCTAGAGCGTCTGCCAGAAATAATTCGCATAAAAGAAGCGCGAAAACTTCTTATCAATGTTGACGACATGCACGTCTCCACGCCGATCGTTCCTGATTACCGCTTTGGTGAAGGCTCCCGCGGCCGGCCCGTCCTCGCCACCGCCGTCGGCGTTGCCGCTGCCATCCTCGTCCCTCTCCACGTCGATGCCCAGGCTGCGGTACACTTTAAGCCTCAGCAGCACCTCATCGTCGATGGTGCCGCCGACGCCGCCGGCTCCCTCGCCATCGACGCTCGAGAGGACGCCGCCTTCGTCGCCCTGCGCCTCGAGCTCCTGGAGCCGCGCCTGCAGGTCGGCGAGCTGCTGCGAGAGGCGCTCGGCCTCCATCTCGGCATCGGATGCGGCCTTGGCGGTGCGGAACTTTTGGGTGTCGAGGCGCGAGATCTCGGATGCGTGCGAGGCTGTCGAGTGCGTGGCGGCGAGCTCTTCGTGCTGCGAGTGCATCGTGTTGAGGGTACGGGAGAGTTCTGACCAGAGACGGCAGCGGCTCGGTTAGGTAACTGTGAGAGGAAGTAATCGTATAAAGAAAGAAAAAACGCACTCTTGAGAGCTGACTCGGCCTCGCTCATGTGCAGGTCCCGTGCCTGCTGCAATGTCGAGAGGGACTCATTGATGCGCGCAATGGCAATCTTGTCTGGGTTGATGTTGAAGTTGGCAATGGTATGGCTGATAAGCTACGTGCATGAATAGAACAAAATATAATATATAATATATAATCCTCAGGTCAGGTCTTCAAATCAACAACACTCTTGATGAAACGACGCGTCGTGCAAGAGTAAATAAAACGGCGGGACGTACCGTGGAGGGATCCTCGGAGAGCAACATGGCGGATGTCTGAGGCTGGCTCCTGAGACGCTGTGGTTGATGGATCCGTTATATGTCATGTAGGGTTTGCGGTTTGCGACAAACTTATAATGTTGTTTAATTATATATATATAAACAAGAACAAATGATGCCAGTTTCCCATACCAGCCTTATCGCTATCAGCTTCCAGGGTCGTCGCCCAAGTGACCGCATAGTGCATGCACCTGCCAACCGACGTCGGCACCTGCCCAGCTCAGCCCCTCCACCACCCATTCACCATCGTCATTCTTCTCAGCAAAATCCTCTCCTGATCTTCCCAACGCAAATCGCTCCCGTCCACCCCCACAGCAAGCACTCGACTTGGAACGTACGCTTGTATGAACTTCTTACAATTTCACTAGCAAAGCCGCTTCGAGTTCCCTCGTCCCTATCAAGCCGCACAAGCACTTTGCCTATCCACGATCGATCTCAACCACCCCACCAAACCAAGGCTTATTATCAACAAACCCCCCTGTGGACCTGTGGCCAGATATTTTTGCGACAAGTACAGTACGTGCGTGCCGTACGGAACGGAACCTTCGCCACCATGGAAGCCGGGTTGCCCTGTAAGTCAGTCCGCCAGGCACGGAAAAACACGGCGCCTCGGTCCTTTCAGGAACCAACCAACCTTGGAGCCGGGTCATGCTAACAACTTGGCCTCGACGTGCAAAGTCGCCATCGATGCAGAAACGTAGGCCCGCGCACCGGTTCCGCCTCCCTGGAAGAGCGAATGGCATGCTGACAAGGCGCTTGGGAATTTACAGATCACTACGCGATAACGAGCTCGAAGTTCTCCGAAGTGTATACGAGCGCGAAGGCGCCCTCGCCACCATCCAAACAAAATTCAACTACGCATGGGTATGTTTGTTTCCCTTGGCCGACCTCGCCTCTCTCTGCCTTTCTTCTCCCTGCCCTAAAGAGTGGCCTTGTATGTATGTCTGATGCAGGACCCGCCTCCCTGACCGATTCTCAACCCAGGGCCTCGTTAAATCCAGCAAGCGCGACGAGCAACAACTTGGCGTCCAGATCCTCTCCGAAATCTTCCGCATCTGCCCCGAGCGCCGCCGCGAATGCCTCTATTACCTTGCTGTCGGCAACTACCGCCTCGGAAACTACGGCGAGGCCCGCCGCTACAATGACCTGCTTCTTGACAAGGAGCCCGCGAACCAGCAGGCCGCGGACCTGCGCACCCTGATTGACGGCAAGGTCACGCGCGAGGGCATGGTGGGCGTGGCTATCCTCAGTGGTGTCGGCATCGCCTTGGGCGTGCTCGGTACCTTGGTTTTCAAGAGCGCGCGGAGAAGATGACGGCGGAGGGATGCGGGGGGTGACGGTAATGGTGCAGCGCGAAGAGCACGACGGCGGAGAAGCAGCTGACAACGAAGCCGACGACAAATGCTATAGAGGACACACGACGAAACGCGATAATGTACGGCTGGTATTATCTGGGAGACCGACTGACCCATGGTTGGCGATGACGCATATCGACGCAGAGAGCTTGGAGGGCCGTGCGATGGAAACACCAAATGATTTATTTTATTGTCTTGATTTGATTTACGGGAGGGAGGGGGGGGCTCAAGGCGCAATCCAGAATTCGGGGAAAGGTTATCGTGGCCTCGTTTGCAGCTTAGAGCGCAAGAGGAAAAAACTATCATCCCTGCTGCAATCCTACCTCTCTACTTCTCTACTTGGACACGCCATGTCGACTGCTGTACGAACTCGGCGCCGACGGTCCTGGTTGCCTTGTGTGGATGCCTTATGAGCATGATACTATGGATTCTTCCCAATGTGAATGCAACATCTCCAAGCACTCGATATAAAATAGCATGAACCAGATGTCGTTTCACTGCTGGGGCTATCACGAGACGAGATGCGCGAGGCAAGAATGCCCTTCTGTTTCCATTCATTCCCCCCTTGTGCCCCGGCCGCAGGCCTTCCTCCCACACCCCAAGTCTATGCAGTATCATGGCGTCATTTACTGCTTCGAAAAAAAAGCCCGTCATCACATGTCATGACATGTGCCGATCCCGACTCACGACCAACTGCAGCCGTCGTATTCATAGACGATACCCAAGGAAAAAATCATACATTGCCGTTGTAGGACCCCCTCCTCCCCCCCCATTGGCACGCGTAGCTCACGAGCGCCGACTGTCTCGGCCACTGGCCGAGGTGCTACTCCCAGATGGACGGTCAATGACGTGCCTGAGCCATACAAATGGGTTGTTGGATCCTTCGGTCCGGCGCTCCCTGGAAGACGACGACGAATGGTGCGGGCTCCGGTGCCGTATGGGGCTGGGCCATGGAGGCGATCGCGACTCGCGACGCGGGGAGCGGTATCCCGACGACACGTCCCTGGGATCCGCCCTGCTCGAGTCACTGCCACTGGTGTTGGTGTAGCTCAGGTGGGGTGTGTCTGAGTTGGAGTGGAATATCCTGCGGCGACCGTTTTCCGGAACGGGACTTGACCCACCAGGCGGGTTCTCGTGGAATAGTCGACGGTGATTTTCGGGATTGGGACTTGTCTGGCCACCTCCTCCGGACGGGTGTCCGGCGCCGCCCCAAAAGTTGAAGGCGCCGGCGCTGAAGAAGCCTGAGCCCCGCGAAGACCGTGACGTCGGAGGCGGCGATCCGGGACCCGAGTTTCCAGGCTGGCGTTGTTCTTCGCCGTGGCCGTGGTCTGGGTCCTGGCCATTGTTGGCGTTGTTGCCAGGGCGAGTCTCGATGGCCGCACGGCAGATGGGACACGTGTTGTGTTCCTTGAGCCACAGGACGGCACAATGGTCATGGAACCAGTGCTTGCATGGCAGCACGATGACGGTATCTCCCTTTCGGAGGTCCTCGATGCAGATGGTGCACTCGGCAGTCCCGCCCTCGGCCCTGAGCATATCGTCATCGACCTGCTTGCGATCGAGGCGCTCGAGGGCAGCTTCGGTAGCCGGTGGGGCCGCGTTCGACTGCGGGTTTTGCTCCATCAGAGAGGTGATGATCCGGTCAAGGGCCTCTTGGGTGTAGACGGCATCGCCAGTGCGCCCGGGGTTCGACATCATGCTGATGATTTCAGCGAGGCTCGCTGCGATTGACGGCGGGCCGCCGGCGGCGCCTTGCAGGTGCAAGTCTCCATGGACTGGGGGGGGGCCGACGTCGCCCAGGAACGAGCTCAAGAATCTACGACGCGACGTGTCAGCAAGAGCAAGGACGGGGAAAAGAGATTGCTCAAGGGGGGCGACGACATACCCAGGGAATGGCTGGGATGAGCCGCCGGGGCGGCCCATGTGAGACGGACCGGTGATTATAACTCTGGTGGACGACCCGTTGGTGCCAAACTGGGTAAAAGTTGTCGTGGTTGTCGTTCTGGTATGCGGATGAGGGTTTGGGGCTCCTGGGGGAGGGATGTGGCCAAAGCCGGGAGGACCGCCGGCGATGTTATGGATGAGGTGGTAGAAGTGGCGCATGATATCATCGGCACCTGGGTCGGGGACGGGTCTGTCGTTCTGGGTGCCATCCCAGATGCCCCGCCGCGCGGAGAAGCCATCGTAGTCTTCAATGTTCTCCTCCTCGGGGTCGGATACATGGTCGGTATGCATCAGGGTGTCCGGTCTCTGGTCAAGAACCGAGGCAAGGTCGCCATCTTCTAGCGGGTCGCGGGGGTCGTCCTCGGCCGTTACCTAAAAGGTAGATGCATGTCAGCAACAGTCACAGGGGGGAGGGAGAGAGGGAGAGAGGGAGAGAGGGAGGGAGAGAGAGATCTGTATATGAGGTCGAGGAAAGGGGGTCGACCGGATAGACACGTACAATCTGGGTGGCTTCGCAACCGCATACCGGACAGACCAGTGCAAATTCATCGCGGTACCACTGGGCGGTGCAGCCATGGCAAAATACAACCTCACGATCGCCCGTGGCGTCCAGGAACCTGCGGAAGGTCAAATCTCCGTCGACTTCGTGATCGTCGCGGGGGTAGTGTCTCCTGTGGTGATGGGGCTCCATCGGGTGCTGCTGGATGCGCTGCCGCGCAGCGAGGGCAGCTACAATCCCAGCGACGAGTCCGACGGTTCCAAACGCGCGCGACGCCAGCTTGGTGGTGTGTGGATCGTATTTGCTTCTTCTGCTTCTTATCTGCTTCTTTTCTTCTTCTTTTTAAATTTTTTTTTTTATTTCTTTTCCTTTTGGCTTATATCGTCAAAGCTCAGCGAGTGATGATGCGAACGGTTGTGCCCTCGGGGGGCTCGAAATACAGCTGCTGTGTTCCCAGCGGCGAAGTGGTTGCGGGTTGCAACGATGACGCTGACGCTGACGCTGGACGACACAACAGGCCTATCTATCTGTGATAGTCGATCGGGCGAGGTCAGGATCAGGGTCAGGTAAGGTGAGAGTGCTGAAAGAAAGAGCGATGTCTGGGCGACCGGAGAAGCCTTGGCTGGAAAGGACGGTTCTGGGTAGGTGGCTGATAAGGTATATATGAAGGAAGCAGCGTAGAAGGACAAACAAGTAGGGCAGGCAGTTATCTGTCAGAAACCTGAGGCGAGTCAATAGTGAATCAGGGCCTCGCTGGGTGGGCCGCTGAGGTGAGTTGTGAATGGAATGGTAGCGTAGCGGCGGGGTTATGTGGTATGTTGGTATGTTATGAATGAAAGTACAGACAGGAGAGGGGAGGCGGTGATTGGTAGATAGGTGGAATAAAGGTGGGGGGAGTGAGCAAAGTATGGGAAAAGAAAGAGAGAGAAGAAAAAACCAAGACGAAAAACACCTTTCAAAGCTGTGACGGATTGATGGCAGGGAATAGTGTTGGATATTATTTACTGTCAATATAATAATAAAGCTCTGTTGGTTTGAAAAGAGTGACGTTGATGGGCAAGTAGCACCGTTTCGTTACGTTACAGCTGATGACACCATCAAGCGAATCAAACGAATCAAACTTCGCAGCGGTGACCAGCTGCCGGTAGCGGCTCGTCAGCTGATTTTATCGTTTGTGTGGCTTTGCGGACTCCGTTTTGATAGAATATCCCAAAATAACACAGTCGAAAAGAAAGCACAAAAGGGAGGGAGGAAGGGAGAGAAAGAATCACTTCGTTTACATGTCAGAACGAGGCCTACCTACGCTTACACCGACCACCATCACGTTGCATAAACACGAAAGCGCTGATTGCCAATTCCCGCTCGAATGGGGCAATGAAAAACCTGCCAAGGACCGTGAATGGTGCTTCGCTTTGTTACTGGCCTGCCTTGTCACAAATGCCTAGTCAACAGGGCAGATATGTGATCTGCCTTCTTTGGTTTATCGTGATGGTGGCGAATCACTACTGGAAATCGTGCAATCGTTCCTTTCTATAAGGTTTCTCCAGTGGGTAATTAGTAATTAAAACGAAGCTACAACTATCTACGAGATTCTAGTTGGGCATAAGTAGACAGCCCTCGCACTCGCTTGGCTTCCAAGTTGCTCCTAAGCCCCTTCGGACCAATAATATATGAGTCGGGCGTCCATGGCAAATGAATCCGATGAATATGAAACTTGAGAAAACTAATTTAGTCCCAAAGCGTTTATGCCCATAAGAAGAGCGTCCTCCTGGCCTAAGGATCTATTCAGTATGGCCCTTTTCTTTCCGCTTCGCTTCATTTCTATCTGGACCTTATCCCAGGGTGACCAGCTGTCACCAGCTGCATCTGGCTGCTCTCCCTGACACACTGCGTTCCTTTTATTATGACCATACCCAGGGCCCTTTGATATCATACCCAGGGCAGGCATGGAATAATTTATATAGATATTATCTTTGCCCTGGGGCGGCGTGACAAGGTATCCTGCCGAAATATCCCGTGGGCCGTCCGCCCGGCTCCATCAACCGGCACCCCAGGCCTCATGCGGTATATCGTAAAGCATCCGTCGAGTCATGGGTCCTTGGAGATGGATGGATGGTGCGTTTTTGTCGAGTCTATATATAGCCTGTAAACCTATAAATATCTAAAGCCGAGATTATATTCAATAAAAAAATAATAATAAAATCCAAGCCAGTCATGTCAGTTGCTGCTCTTCAGTCTTATCAAGTCGCTCCGCTCCATGCACGGCTTACTCCAAAGATACCCATACCCGTGCCATGCGTACGTATCAGCCATGACTTCCCATCCATTAATAATAATACAATGACCTAGACTCGTCAACGTGTCAAAGGCTGCGATTTCACCGTTGCACGCGCGCGGCATGGCGCATTTCCTCCATCTCCTTGATGACGACGTCGTTGAACTCGTCGGGGTTATCCAGGTAAAGATGGTGGCCGGCTTTGCTGACGACAACGACCTTGGTGCTGCCGTTCTCCCGCCGCCGCTCGTCGTCGGTAGCCTTCTCAAGGGCCGCGGCGCGTGCTTGCTTGAGCTTCTCCTCGACCGCAAGCCCGCCCGCCACATCCATCCAATCGCTCTCGCCGTACATCATGACGACGGGGATGCCGGTCTCGCGGCTGCCGTCGGGGAGCTCTCTCCGTCCAATGTCCTGGACGCGGTGGATCAGCGGCCGGCGGGCGTAGGCGCCGGGAGCGAGTATGTACGGCAGCACGTACTCGCCACTGCCCCTCTGGCGGAAGATGGAAAAGGCATAGTGGTGCAGCGTCTGGGACTCTGCTTCGGGGAGGTGGCTGAAGCGTCGGGATGTCCAGCCGGACACGACGCGCGGCCCCATGGGGCCTGCGAACCGCACGATGCTGAACGGAGAGATGTTGGCCTCCCAGAGATACATCATCCAGGCCGGGGAGCGGCGCTTCGGCACTCCGTTGGCGTTGGCGTTGGCGCCACTCGTCGGCGTCGGCGTCGTCTGGTTCTTGGCAGGGGGCGCCGCCGGCGTCCTCCCCTGGACGATGCTCTCCTGGTCCTGGAGGACCTCGTTGGCTATCGTGGAGTCGGGCGGCTCCGGCATCGCCTCGCTGACGGCGCGCGGGTCTTCGGGGATGCCGACGGGCGATACCAGGATCAGCTTGTCCAGCCTGCCGGGGTACTTGAGGGCGTATGAGACGGCCATGTAGCCGCCGAGGGAGTGGCCCATGAGGGTGAACTTTTCCAGGTTCCTGGCCTTGCGCCAGTCCTCGAGGGAGTCGACGAACCAGTTCTCGGCCTCGTCGATCTTGCCGTCCTTGTCCTTGGCGTGGATCTTGAAGTGTGGTCGTGCCGAGTTCCCCATGCCAAGCATGTCGAGGGCGTATAGCCTCCAGCCCCTGGGACGCGAGAGCGGCTCAAAGTTCTTGTAGAAGAAGCCGAGCCCGGCCCCGTACCCGTGCACGACAACCAGGTTGTTCTCGACGTCCTCGCCGGCGCGCTCTACTGAGTACTCGTTGAGAAATTGGTTGCCGGGGCCGGACAGCGGCACCAGCGTCTTGCGCCATATCCTGTTGCCATGGGGGTCCGCCGCAGCCTCGCCGCCGGACATGGTGTCGGTGCAAGGCAGGTCGACGTCGCTGTCGGTGGCCTCGCGCAGATATGGGATGAGTTTGAGGACGTTGTGCTCGGCGAGGGTGGGCGGATCGCACGACCACCACTGCGAGGCCGCCTCGCGCCATCCGAGCGGGAACATGGGCCCGCCGGTCGGTTCTTTCTGGGCCCGCTCGCGGGCTACCTCGGCGTGTTGCGTCATTCTGCCTGCTGTGGACGGATGAAGGAGGTGGTGATGACGGCTCGAGAGCCTGCCGGGTGGGGTAGGGCGAGGTCGGCGAGATCGACGACGAGAGGTGAAGTCTGTGTCGTTGTTGTTGCTGTTGCTGTTGTTGTTGTTGTCGTAGTTGTCTTTTGGGGTGGGAGCCAAGACAATATGATGACGATGATGATGATGATTGGTTCGCTTCGAGGGTTTGAGAGACTTGGCAATTGTATAGAGTATAGTCAAGACCTGGTGAGTCCTTGTCGTGGACATGAGAGAGAGACGAGGGAGGGGAGGCAACGAGTCCTTTAGAAATGGGGGGGCAGCTCCATTTAGGGCCGGCCCCTCTATCTACGTTATTAAATATCCAAATACTTATCCGCACCTGAGGTAATCTACACAGATAATAAACCCAAGTGGATAGATTTGATTTCTGTTGGTAGCAGGTTGTCTGTGCTAGCTATCTGGCCTCTAGGGAATGTGCCCGTCGGAGTAGTAATACCTTGTTGCACTCCCAACTCCGTGGCTGGCTGCGGACTTGGCATCTTCTAACCCCGAGCTCCACCAAACCCCGAATATGTAACATTTGGGACGGGCTATAGATATAATAACAAGTGGCTGATCGGGTTCATTTCATTTCCCGACGGTCTCGCTCATCCTATTGCCAACATTCCATGCACATGTACATGTACATACATATGATATCATTGATAAGAGTCATCCGGATAGATAAGATGTAATGATCGCCATCACATGATGTGGCCGTTTCCATCGGATTCATAGAAACTGGCTCAATACCTCGACACGCGTCCGCGCCACTTCCGACCCGTGCTCGCCTTCACTCATTGTCTCCATGATTTTAATCATCCGCGCTGTGTCCACGGTCAGCATCGTTCCTGCGGAATATCCAGAGAACAGCCAGCCAGCCAGCCAGCCAGCCTTGATATCAATATCAAAACTCACCAATGTCCGCCTTGGCCCTGGAGAAGAGAGGGTCCCGTCTCATGGCATCGGGGCCCTGGCCGCCCTGGGCCGCCGCCGCCGCCGTTTTGAGCACATCACCAATACACAGCGCCTCGAGAAAGGCGCGGTGGTTGAACACCCACCACACCCTTGCCTCGGAGTCGAACAGGTCGAACAAGACGAAAAACGCGGCGATGGCGTCGTGGGCCGCGTCCAGCGTCCCCCTGACGTTCATGGTGACTGCTTCGGACGCCGCGGCCGTCGCGGCTCCTCCTCCGCCACTCCCATCCGCCGCGGCCGTTGGCGGCGAAGACGCATGCACGAGCATGAGATTGTGGAAGTAGTTGCTGGTCAGGAACAGGGTCTGCTTGACGACTCTCGGGTTCTCCTTGGCGCGTGCCGCGAGACTGGCCGCGTCCCAGCTGCGGAACACGTCGGGAAAGCTCCGGTAGACGGCGCGAAAGTCGGATATCAGCTTGCTCTTGTGTCGGGCCGTGGAGCAGAGGGGCATGTCGAGCGACCTTGGCGAGCATATCGTTTCCTGGACGAGGTTGGCGAGCGTCCAGGAGCCGCGGATGTAGGCCATGTCGGTCGGGTCCGAGATGGAGATTGAGCCCTCGTCGTCGATGAGATCGTCAACCGAGACGTCGGTGTGCGTGGCGGTCGGAGGCAGAGACAGGAGGACGGTGAGAAACGTGTCCTGGAGGAGGACGGCCTGCCAGAGCTTGCGGCGTTGGTGCTTCTCGAATATCGAGGCGGCGGGCACGACGATGCTGGGATCCCTGTGGAGCCCCATGGCGTAGGCCTGGCGCATCAGTATGCCGGCAAACGCCCACCCGTCGGAGCAGTGGTTGTCGTTGATGAGGAAGTAGGTGATGAGCACCATGGTCTGTATCGACCGGATCGAGGCCGTGCTGAGGTACGAGAATATCCGAAGCGCCTGGTTGCTCCCGGACGCGTAGAACTCGGACATTTGCTTGCGGTCCTTGGGCAGCACCGGCGCCGACGTGCAGGTGAACTGCATCCCCAGCGCCATCACGATGAGCAGCAGCGCAACAAAGTCCGGCTCCGCATCCTGGCCCTTGCGGCGCGGGTCCGGCTCTCGTTTCACCGTCGCCCGGAACTGCGCGTAGTCGGCGTAAAAGGTCTGGCGGTGTATCATGGGGTACACGGGGTCGACGCAGTCAAAGTACCGGTTGATGAGGCGGTTGACCTGGTCCTCTTGGGGCATGACGTGCACCACCTCCTCGAGGCCGCCACCGCAGGTCCAGTAGTTGGCGAACGGGTGGCTGGACCCGATGCCAAAGACGTTGCTCGCGCTGGGGAGCGAGTATGGCACGTCCGAGAGGAGTCCGGTTGAGAGCGACATGTAGCTCCGTGAAGGGATGGTGGCGGATGCCGAGAGAGATGCCGCCGCCGACGACGACGAAGTAGGGGTGGGGATGCTTTCTCTGGGCGAGTTCAGGGACTGGACAGAGTCCGCCTTGTGCATCTGGTGGGCCTTCTTCTTTGAGGGCACGGTAATTCGCCTGCCACTGGCAGCAGACCTCGTTGATTCTCTACCGCCCCCATCCCATCCCATCCCATCCCGTGGCAATGCATGGTCAGCGACCATAAAAACAAAGGAGGCGACGGCAGCGCCTGGGCGGGGCCCGCCCGACGGCAAACTCACTGAAGTAGGTTGGCAACATGAGCATACGTGCACTCGGTTTGCCGTTTGATGCCTGGGTCCCCACCACCCACCCACGTCAGCAGGGGGGGGGTTATTATATTCCAGCCATTGGCAAGATACATTGGGGAACGAACTCACAAGCTATGCAATGCGGTCTGCCGCGATCACACTGTTTTGCATATAAAGTCAACAGAGAGAGAGAGGGGGGGAGGGAGGGAGGGAGAGGGGAGGATGGGTTCTTCAAGACACAAAAAGACATCAAACACAACGCGTACCTTGGTTTTCCTCTCAACGCACTCCTGGCACGATAACGTGGGCTTGTTCCTCTTTTGCTTCTTCCTGGCGGAGCCTTCCTCGCCCGCCGTACCGTCACTTTCCCGCTTCCCGTCAGCGCCATCTTGCTCCGGCACGGCTGGCGGCGAATCGGTGCAGCTGTCTGCTATGCCGGTGGCTGCGGGCGATACCGTGACGCTGGCGGGGGCGGGAGGGGACGTGGGAGAGAGGGTTGTGGAGGTCGGTGCAGGCGGAGATGCAGACGGCTTGCCGCCTGCAGACGGTGGACCATGGACGACGGATGGTGCAAGGCAAAAGTCGGCATGTGATGACGACGCCTGAGGGCCGGAATGAGGGGTAGAGAGAGGTGGTATGCGAGGACGGGTCTGGGACTGGCGTGGGGTGTCACGGTATGGCTGAGAAGGTTGGGGTTGAGGAGGGTGGTACGCGGACAGCGCAGGCGGCTGAGGGCGGCGATGGTGCTGGAGATGGTGGGCCTGGACGCCACCGCTGTGCTGGTGGTAGTGGTGATGATCCTCGGACTTGATGGGAGGGTCCATTGTCTCTGCCTTCTGCCAAAATGTCTTGAAAACCAACCACATGCTCGTGCCACGCGAGCCCGCTGCGATCACGAACCCAGCCGTCGGACTCACAACAACGTGAATGTGGAGCTGACGCCGTTGCCGTTGCCACTGCCGCTGCCGCTGCCGCCCCCGCCCATGCCCGCCGGCGACTTTCCGACGACGAGGCGGATCGGCCCGTGCTCTCCCAAGGAGGGCGCTGTTGATCGGATCGGAGGCTAAGGCAGAGCACGACAGACCAAGTGGGCCTGTCCCACAACGGGGCGCTCGGTGCCACTCGTCACGTATCCCTTTCTGTCTTTCTTTTGTTTTTCCCCTTTATTATCCTTTTTGTTATTTTCCTCTGCCTCTTTGTCTTCCTGTTGTCTGTCCCTTTTCAGTTTGTTTATATGATATATTTTTCTATTTTCCTCTCTGTGGAGTCGTCTTGGCCAGCCAGGCCTGCACGAAACCAGCCCAGCCTGCTGGTAACCCTCGTTCGTCGTATCGGCGCGTGCACCAGGGAATAAGAAGCTCTCGGCCGGCAGAGGGTGGGGAGAGAAGAGAAAGCAGAAGGTGGTGGCTGTCAATCTTGGATCTTGGTGCCGCCCAATCGCTGCCGTTGGTGTCAGGTGCCGGAATCGGACCGTCAGGGGTGGCGCGCTAGTTTCGGCCCAAGGTCGGGTGGTTCTCGGAATCTCGCGGCAAAAAGGAAGGACGAGTCCAATAAGGCGGACGGGAATAACGCGTGGGAATAACGAAAGTCGATGGGAACGAGGCAAAACTTCTGGCCGGAAGCGCAATGGGAAGTTTATGTATGGGGGTGGGGAAACAAACCAGTCATCGGTTGCGCACGTAACTTGTACTTGTACCATCTATCTATCTATCTATCTATCTATCTACCTAGTAGGTGCATATCCATATCCATCCCATGGATTCACATATCAAGGATGCTTTCGTAAGCACCAAGTCCACGAAGCTTTGCAACAACTTGCAAGAAAGAACGTCAGCTCTATCACAAATATGACGACGCCGCCTGCCAACGCCGTCGTGCCCCCCTGGCGGGCCGCCTTCCTGGATGACATCTCCACCATGGGCGAGCCCGACGCCAGCTTCGCCACCGTCTCCAAAGCCGTGACGGCGCCCTGGTCCGCCTCCCCGCCTCTGTTCTCGCCGCGCGTCCGCACCGTCGTGATGCGCTGCATGTTTGCGGCACTCGAGCCCCACCACGCCAACCCGGCTCGGCTGAACCCGCCGGCCTTTGCCACCGAGTTCCCCACTTTCACCACCGACGTGCGCATGCAAAAGGTGGGCGAGATCCTGGCGTCCGGCCCGGACCCCGACGCAACTTCGGCGACGTGCGGCGGCGGTCCCGTGGAGATGGTGTTTTGGGCCGAGCCGCGCAAGGTGCAGTGGCGCCTCGCGGGGCGGGCCTACGTCCTGGGCCCGGACGTCGAGGACGAGTCCGCGTCGGCGAAGCGGGTGCGCGACGCCCTCGCCACGCGCATGCGTGTCGTCGGGACAGAGGACCACGTCAGGGACTGGAGCTGGGCGAGAGAACTGACAGCCATATTCGGCAACATGAGCCCCGAGTCGAGGGGGTGGTTCAGGAATCCGCCGCCGGGCAAGCCGTTGGACGAGCCGTTGGACGATGCTCGCCTACGCCAGGGCCAGCCGGTCCATGACTTGCACGACGAGCTGGCGAGACAGAATTTCCGAGTAGTCGTTGTGGTTCCCGACTCTGTCGAGAGGATAGACCTGTCCGTCCCAGGCGCCGGCAAGAGGTGGGGCTATCGCTTCGTGGCAGGGATCTGGGAGGCGAAAGAGCTGTACCCTTGACCGTGATAGATCACTTGTGCTATGAAGCCAGCCATGTAAATGGAGCCAGCCATGCAGATGGCAGGGGCCAGAATAAACATGTGTGAGTGTCCAGAGTAACTCTCCCACGGCACTTGGATGAGCCTGTAGTGATGGATCAGTGCACGTATATCACAAGAACAATATCCGCCTCTCCCCTTTGATCATGCATACTCAGCGCCACGGTTCATGGACGGTTCCTAGAAACCAAGACGTTGTTCTCTAATCACATGACTGCCAGCTCATATGCCAACCAGCGGCCACCACAACTTCACACACCGCATCATTGCATCATTACATGATTGCATCATTGCCTGCTTGCTCGCTTATCACGCACCTCCTTTGTGCTGTGCCATACCGTTTGCCACGTCGAACTCCCCCGCCGCCACCCCCTCTTGGATACTATTGATTATTTTACACTATAGGTCGGAACCGGAGTTTGGACCACCACCTCGTCTGATCTTCTCCCGTCCGCATCTGCCACCACATTGCAGATCTGTACGCGACGAGGCCTAGCTTTCTTTGAATTCCCATGGCCCGTGAAGTCCCATGATTCGTGACTTCCCGAGACCCCCCATAATAGGATAATAGGACATCACAACAATGGTGCAAAGGCGATGGTGCCGATCAAAGGCATGTGACGTCTCCTACAAAGAGATACCGAGGAGCCCGGTGTGATGGAGGAAATCGTGCCCTTTTGAAGTCCGCATGTCCCTTACCCCAAACTTGCAGCAAAAAGCCCTCGCCGCACCGGTCGTCGTCCCTGGCCTGGTCGTCCCACCCACCCTTTCGATCCGTAGCCACTCATCAGCTGCTGCCTGTACGGAGTGCCGAGGAATATATGAATATGGTTTGTACGCATGTGGCTTTCCTCGCGTCCTCGCACGGAGTACAGATACAGATACAGAAACAGGGAAGGCCAGGTAACTCGTACGACGCGGGGAGGGCGACGACAACAGTATACACACAGGCCGAAATGTGCGCAGGCGCCAAAAGTCATGTACGAACGTACATTATCTGAATATCTTCTCCCTTGCGGTGAGAGTGTGGGGGGGGCGTAATCCACTTGGCAATAGGGGAATCACGCATCCACCCGTGTTCATGTACCGTACCTGTAGGTGGGTATCAATCTGTGGGAGTGACGAGACCAAATCTACACCTTTGGAGTGCCATTCTTGGGACATACTCCGTGTCTAGGCCAAAGCGACCGGTGAGGCTTTGCCGTACACCCACCGCTCACTTCTTCTTCCCGCTTGACGAGGCCATATAACTCATACGCACAACCCTCGGCCCCGGAATCGCCTACCTACGCAACCAACTAAGTGTCTATCTACATACATAGCGCACGCGCTAGGTCATTGCCTGCTTTGATCGGCTCTCTGTCGCGTGGGTTTGTGACGGGAGAAAATCTCCGTAAAGGTGCCATTCAGACAAGGGTTTCTCGCACAACACACAACAATCCGCTGCTCATGGCCACGCCGTTCGTTCGTCCACGTGCTTAAACCCCACAAGGTCACAAATGCTAGGCCGGTTCATGCCGCGTACGGTCATCACGAACTCCCCCAACGCCTTTTTTTTCTCTGACTGGAGCGATTGATGGCATGTGGTCGTCTCGCCTTCCCTCTACTTGCTCCCATGTCTGCGGCGTAGCGGATTTCCCTGTTCAGGGGGAGGGGGTGCGTGGAGGTGGAAGCGAAAGCGGAAGCATATCGTGAACTGATGAAGCGCAGATGCTATGTATCTGGTGAAATATCTTGGACATGGTGGCCAGGCACTCGCTGCCTGCCCGTCACTGCCGAGGGAGCCATCATGGCATGGGAAATTAAGAGTCGGTCCTGCTTCGATCTCGGGGGAGAATCAGACAGCACGAAAGTAGAGAAAGAAGAACAAGGGCTAGAAAAATAACAGAAGAAGCCAGCACCCACCATGCCCACAATTTCTTTCTCGTTAAATGTGGTCTATGTCGATTGACATCCGATCAAGAAAATAAGAAGCTTGGAGGTTATACTCCGATATAGTAATATTACGTAATCTACGCTAATATAAAAATGATAGGATCACGTCTGTTTTTTATCGTGGGTTGGGTGTGCAAATCTATCCGGCTTACAAATATTTAAAAATAAAAGGTGATAGATAGTTTGCCAGACTATTGAGAGTCCACGTATATATGTACAGTGCAGATAGGCACTTGGCGGATAGACGGATAGATATGCTCCGATCCCACCAAGCTTGAACGCAAATACATGCTGCAGCTTAAATCAAATCGGGATCTTGGGCTGTCCTGATTGGCGGCGATGAGATGGTCAAAGTCTAAAATCACGTGGTTGGACGATCTCATCCAAGGTCATTAGAATACATCGCGTGACTACACCACATATCACATCCGCCTTATATACATATACACAGGCCCAAGATGCCCATGCGCTTGCTCGTCCGCTCTCGCAGGGATCGTATCTGGTCCAGTGAAAAGGGCCCAACAGCAACCGGGCGCAACGGGTAACGGCGTACAGCAGGAAAACAGTCAACGGCCAAAGGGGGCGCTTTGGTCAGCCGTTTGGCCGGGCGGCAGAGATCGGTCTAGAGATTCGGTCTGTGAGCTACGGATGCACTATCGGTCGGCCGGCCACGGAGAATACTCGGGGTGCTTGGCCCTTGCGGATCGGAGGGGATCGTGCTAGGAACAATATCACGGCTCTAAGTATTTTAGAGCATGTTGGCGATCGGGTCGTCGTCATCCAGCCCCCGTCCAAAGGCTCGCTCCAAGTTATCTACGGTCCAAGCAGATCCTGCTCGCGGTCGAACCAGGTTGCTTGGCTGGCTGGCTCTGCTCGCTGCCGCTCATCCGTCGCGCCTGTGGCACTTTCCGACAACTTCCTCGGGCGACTTCCTCGGGCAAAGGTATATCCTGAAAGACAGTACATATATTAATTCATCAATCCTTTCGGACCCGACAGCACCTGTTTTACGGACGTACTGTGGTGTGTTGTGTGTGTTTGTATATCTATATGTACACCACCTGTATACAGCCCTCTGTTCAAAATAACCTTTCAGCTGGCAACGCACGTTGTTCTAAAATAATTAACAACCCGACTTCAAGTCGAGTCACCCGATACAGGTGGTCAAGATAAAGCCACAGGAGGGCGGAGGTACAGATACAGTACGGCATGGCAAGTATACGTACGTTATGCAGTACAGTGCCTGGTTTAGACGTGCAGGTACGCTGGCACAGTGAGTGGGTGTTGGTCGGTCTACTTTTTATTTTATAGCAAGTCTACTTTTATTATACATATGAGCAAGCATATGCACATACGGGATACGGGATACTAAATGCACGAATGCGAATGCACACCACCACACAACAACAACGCACTGTCGTCTAGGGTGTTGCTTGCCCCATCCATCTCATTTTCCAATTCTCCTCTTTTTATCCTCTTCCCCTTCCTCCTCCTACTTGCTTTCTTTCATCAATCTCAATCTCACTCAAAGCCTGAACACAAGGCCAGCAAGATACGGAAGCCTGAAAGTCCAAAGACTCTATTTGTTCTGCCCTCAAATAATTGAAGTTTCTGATAAGCGAGCGTGTCTTTTCCCCCCTCTTTTTCTCTCTCTCTTTCTCTCACAACTCTCTCTCCCCCCCCAAATCGAGTCCGAGACTTGGTTCCTCTCGCACGTGTCTTTGACGAACGACTGTCAAGAGAAAAGAAGAAGAAGAAAAAAAACGGCCGGCCTGGTCTCGCACGAATTTTTTTCCCCTCACAATAAATCGACCGAACCACCAATTTTCGAACTCGTGTGATAGCAACTTGCCGATTGCGGTCGGTCATCTTGACGGAACGCCCTCTCCCCCCATCATCAACTTCAGCACTATTTGGCCCGCCGCCGTATCGAGCAATCTCGCTCTCCTTCCAACAAGGCAACCCTAGTCGCATTTTGAGGCGCCTGGGCAGTGGCGGTCTCCTCGATTCGACCGAGACGGGGTTGCGTCCAGGACGTTTTCTGCCAGACACCACAGGTCTTTTGACGTGCCCGTGGTCTCTAGACAGCGACCCTGCTTAGGACCGCCGCCGTTTACTACCCTGCACTACTTGCCAAACACATCTGGTGGCCACGTTCTGTGATCATGTTCGTGGGCTAGCCTGGACATCTTCTCATCCTACATCTGACTGGCACTTTGCCCACAATAACCCCCACCACTGGCTTCCCCCGACTGCGCCGAGTTTGGTCACCAAACTTGCGCACCCTCACCCTCTGTCAAGATTCCCGATAACATCGACCCAGAACTTGCGATGGATGCTTTGAAGAGCATCTCCGCCAACGTGCCGGAGTGGCTAAGGAAAATGGAGCAGCTCAGCGCCGAGATCAAGAAGCGCCAGATCGAATTGGCGGCATTTGCCGACTCGGCTTCCATGAAGGCACCCTCCATCAGGAACCGGGGGTCGACCGAGTCATTGAAGCTCAAGGACGAGAACGTCGTCGAGACACCAATCACTGACACCGCTCCGGTCCTGGCAGAGGGCCCCTCTACGACGACATCATCGACTCCTCCTGGGCTTCCCACACAACTCTCTCCTACTTCTCCCACTTCTCCCACCTCCCCTACTATCCCAGATAATCCAACCTCGGACGCCGTCGCGCCCACAGCGGCCGCGAAAAAGCACGCCAGGCCCGTTGCCAGACTGAAACAGAGGTCGTCATCAGTCGCATCCATCAACGCCGACGGCAAGCCTGCCTCGGGCTCGCGCACACGCAACATGATCATCGTTTTCTACGACAGCTTTGTGCAGATGTTTTTTGAGGAGCTCGTAAAGTTTGTGTCGATAAGCAGGAACTACATGAGAAAGGCAAAGATGGCTGCAAAGGTGGCCCAGATCAAGAAGATGGCCGAGGAGGAGTTTAACGGAGAAGGGGACAACGGCGGCGCCCCCGTCTTCCGACCGCCTCCGAGCAGGCGATTTGGCCCTCGCGGCACGGGGTCTGGCGCCTCAAGCATGCTTTCTCAGTTCTCCGACATCTACACACAACTTGACGACCACCTCGAGTTTGTGCAGACAACATCGGAAAGGGCTGCGCACCACTTTCTCCGCGAGGGCGACTGCGACGCCGAAATCTCGGACATCCAGAAGCGGCTCCGAACCGCTCTCGAGATCTCTGAGAAGGAAATGGCACGGCTGGAAAAGGAGGCTCCCGAGGTGGCCACCACCCCCGAGCCTGTCAGCGCCAGAACGCACAGGCCGCCGACAATGCGGCATAACAAACCCAAGAAGTCGTCAGACCAGCTCTCGGTCGGAAACGTGTCGCTGGTTCCGTCGGGTCAGACCTCACCGAAGCAGCTCCTCGGGAGCGCCAACATCATTGAGGCCAACATCATTGAGGCTGCAGACGACTACGACGAGGGTATCGAGGCTGATCCCCCGTTGGCCAAGATCCAGTTCCGATCCACGCGGGGGCCTCCGAGAGATGCGGGAGGCTTGAGAGACTCTGAGGACCGGCAAATAGGTGGAAGTAGTGAGCCAAAAGGTTAAAAGGAGGAGCGCCCGGGCCGGTCGTTTTCATCTTTGCGGGTGCGCATTGGATCTCCGGAAAGGGTGCTTGGTTTGGGCAAACAGGGGGTACAGGATGCATTATCCGGGGTCGGGCATGTGCGGTGTAGGCGATGGGTTGTTGGCGGGCGACACATGCAGCACTCGTTTTCTATCTTGTAGACATTTTTTGAGCGGTTCATTTCCATTTCTCTATCTCAATGTCTCTCTTTTTTTTATTATTTATTATTATTATTTTATTTTTACGAGTTTACTTGTGGTTCAATTTGGCCTCGACCTGTGGTCCGCCTCCATCTTCATCTCGTTTATCACGTTTGCCACGTCTCAGTTATTGACCAAGGGTGTTGAGGAGTCAACAACCCGCCCAACGAAGAGGGAAGTTTCGCCAGCGACAAAGGAGAGTGCGACGAGATGGCCAGCGGAGAAAAAACGGCGACACCTGCAGCAACGTTGTTTCTTATTCAGGCACACAAATTGGGAATCCCCTCCCTTTTATTTCCTTTCTTTTCTATCTCTCGACGGGTCTATGGTGCGTTGTGGGAAATGGTGGCATATTTGTGATTCTTGTTTCTCGATAATGGGAAGAGCAAACGAAGTAATGACTGCTCGCATCGCTTTATATCTCTTTGTTATTTTGTAGTCTGAGAGCAATAATCAGAAACACATGGGTTCATATATATGTTCATATATATACATGTACATGGTATAAAATCGAGTGACAGTGGACGAGACCTCGCGATGTAACGAGGAACAGGAACCATGTGGCAATCACAAGCTCGTTTATTTTGCAAATTCTCTATTTCTTCCTCGCAGGGATATCCAGGCCAGCAAGATATTCGGCCCAGTTGCCGGCATTAGCAATAATTCTTAAGTGGTGTTTTCCGAGTTTCTTTCTTTTCGTTTTATCGTCTTCCCTCTTCACCGCATCATGGGAGCGTCAAAACATGTCTATACCGCTTTTTGTCGTCCGGTCCAGTCCTTTGCGCTGTTGGTGATGCGATTGGATGAATCGATCAAGTATCTATCTGCGACTTGCTTGTGTTTGTATACTGTGTGTTGCTGTGCATACTGTATCGGATGCGTACCTGGGCGGGCACAGTATGCACCACCCTACCTCATAGATTGATAGATACATAGGATGAACAGATGATCCCATGTGATATATGGAGGAAGTGTGGACTGGAGAAGCAGACTTGGCACACTGTAGGGGACTGTGGATCGATCACTTGATGACGAATGACGAAAGGTAAAAGTCGCTAATTCCATGATCAGGCGCCGATCGATGAGATCCCGGCGCCGTTTGACACTATTTTCGGTCTTTTTTATTGCTGCATAATTGCATAAACTTGGTAAGGTAACAATTATAAGTGGTGGATCATCATGAAACAAGAACGTTCAACGACCAGAAAGATAATTCGCAATGCTCATTCTTGCTTGCCTTGTTCAATCAAGATATCTTTTATAGTCTTTTCTTGGTTTGATGCCCCTAGTAAAGCTCGAAAGACAAGGGCACTCGCAACGGAGTCACATGTTGAAGAGATGGCGATCCCCGGTACAAGAGTAACAGTATTGATCGACCTGGCCTCGGCAGCTGCTCAGCAAAAGTCACGTGGTCACTAGGGGAGCAAAATTGTCAACGGCCACGATCCGGCAAAACTAGTGAAAAACAAGTCACCCACCATGGCCAGCGACCCCGCAAAGACAGATGCCGAGGCATTGATTCCTCTCTTCAGGCTGGACAAAGTGCTCAACCAAGGTATGCATGCTCCTCAGGCCCAGTGCGTGTGTGTGTGAAGTGCACGCTTTGAAACGCTTCCCCGCGCCAAGACCAGGCCGGCCGCAGGACTGTGCTCAACGGTTCGATCCGCCAGCAACCGGCCCTGCTCATTCTAGAGCGCGCCCCGTTCCCCACGGCCGCCGCGTACTTCGCCTCCGTCACCGCCACTCTGGCCAGGCTGCAGTGCCTCAACGCCAATGACATTTACTCGTGGCACCTGGCCCGTTCGGGAGCCGGAGTGGAGGAGGAGGACGGCGGCGACTTCTTCGCCGATCTCAAAATCAACCTCATCTACCCGTGCACCGAGACGCACCTCAAAAAGTACGCGCGCCAGCCCGTGCGTTTCGTGACCGAGACGCCCGAAATCTACGCAAGCCACGTCAGGCCGTACATGGAGCGCAAGCGTGCAGCGGGGCGGCTCAACTGGGTCTACAACATCATCGAGGGCCGCGCCGAGGCCGAGGACGTGGTGTTCCGCACGCCCCTCGGCCAGGCCGGCCACGACGGTTTCCTGCTCACGCCCGATCTCAACTGGGACCGCACCACGCTCGAATCCCTGCACCTGCTGGCGCTGGTCGAACGGCGCGACATCTGGAGCATTCGCGATTTGCGGCGGCGCCACGTCCCCTGGCTCCGGCACATGAAGGACGCCATCGTCGCCGCCACTGTTGCGAGGTATCCGCCTCTCGAGCCGGACCAGATCAAACTGTACTTCCACTACCAGCCCACCTACTACCATCTGCACATGCACGTGGTCAACGCGGCCACCGAGGCGAGCGCCACGCAGGCCACCGGCAAGGCCGTCGGCATCGAGAGCGTGGCGGAGCTGCTCGAGGCCATGGGCGACAAGGCTGCGGACGAGAAGGGCATGGAGCAGCTATCATTGAGCTACACTATAGGCGAGGCGCACGAGCTCTGGACTGACGTGTTTGAACCGCTCAAACTCAAAGAAAAGGAGCGGGCTCGTCCCCCCCCTCCTCCTCATGTGACCGGTACAGTTTCTCAATAGCAATGATAAGGTCGTTGCCCGACGATCCGTGGGGGCAGTCAACCCATTTCTCATCGTCCCTGACGCAGAACACCTCGTTGTTGAGACGGACCGTACAGCTCCTGGTGATGCCGGCCTATGCAACGTGTCAGACAAGGATATCCCGTGATGGATTGGAAAATTGAACGGGGCCGGGATGGGTTCAAACATACAGTCGAGGACCTCCGGACGCTGCTCCGGAGCAGGCCCATGCCGTGCTCGCCCATGTCTCTGGTCACACACTCGTTGAGGGCCGAAAAGTCGACAGCATGCTCAAGCGCGCAATCCTCGACCAGCTCACGTTGCGGGATGTCGTGGTAGTCGCGGACAAGACACATGGTGAAGCCCAGCGAGATCTTGGGATCGGGGTAGAGCTCCGCAGCGCAAAGCTCAATGATGTTGCCCATGCCTAGGCGATCCAGACGTCAGCACACACACACACACTCTCTCTCTCCTTGTCGTAGTTGGCCGATGCGGTGTGGTAGGAGGGAAAGGATAGGCCATCCAAACGAGGCAACTCACACTCCTCGGGACCATGTTTGCAGTCGACACCATCGTTTTCTGTCGGACTGGATAGATGCAAGATGCAGACAATCCCGGTCAGCTCCTTGTCTCACACACACACACGCACACGTCGACCAACGGCGCACAAGTGGCCGACTTACGTGCCGACGAACGATAGCTTAAAGTCCACCTTGTCAAACGTGCTGGCCATGGCAGGTAATATCATATCGCTGAGACATTTCTGCGGCACCCCCACCAGGCGAGTTTGTCGTGACGATTAGCGGACCAGGGCCTCTCCAGATGACGCCCGAGCATGCCATATACCATGCATGTACCATACCTTTGCATCATTGCACTTGCTCATGATGTGCGCCTCGAGAGGGACGAGGCGCCCACCAGCACCGTCGACGATGGGCCTCTGCTTCCCAAGCGCAAGCGCCGCCGGCGCATCAAGAACCATGCCGCTTTGGCTGCCAGGTGCATTTTGCTGTTCCGTGCCGATTGCCTTGCCCGGCCTCGCGGGGCCGTATCGTCGTCCAAACCGCCAGGTGGCCGACCCGCGGACCACGCACTTGGGTGCGGAGTCGGCGAGGACAAAGTATGCGAGCAGGCACAAAGCGAGCATGAGAAAGGCAGGGCGGATGCGGCGGGCCGAGCGGCCATCCTGACGGACGGTTGTGTTTGGATCCGCGGCGGCGGTGTTGGCCTGGTGGTTGTGATGTTGATGGTTGTGCTTTTCGTCCATGCTGGCTGGTTGGATCCTTTAGCCAGGCGGAGCGGGAGAGTGTGATTGTTGATTGTTGGTTGTTTGATCGAGTCCCTCCAGTCAAACGACCTGTAGATACGAAGTACTGAGACCGCGATCGGTGTCGATACTCTCTTAGTAATCACATGGCAACGCGTCTATCAAGATAAAGGTCAGCCACAACCTAGCCACAGACACACAGACACTCAATATCATCATCATCATCTTGGCTTGACAGGCTTCTTGCTAAATGAGGTGCGGTATGGTTGTGGGAGCCATCGTTTCACGTGTCCCCACTGAGTGACGGATATCTCGTCGTCCTCCCCTGATGCTTTCACCAGGATAAGCTCGCCACTATGATATAAAACATGCGCGCATCCGAGCCTGAGCAGAAGAACTCGTTAAGATTCCTCCATTTTCTTGGCGTCCAACGATATCCTGGTGAATCCCAGATTATACCCAGCATCCATCATGTTTGGTGGAACCCATTCGGCCCGTCCAACACAACCGCCTCGAGTTCTTCCTTTGTCCTACGATACTGCTCCTGGGCCTCTCGCTCACGCCTGCTGACGACCCCGACGCCGTCCCTGAGCCCCTCAAGCCGTCTCCGGACGGCCACCTCTTCGGAGCTGGCAAGAGTCCTGAAGCCGGCAAGCGCGCGTTGCGCACTGGCAAGAGCTTCGGCGGCGCCTGAAATCTTGTCACGGAGCGTCTTTTGGCGCATTTCATAGCCGCGCAGGTGCTTGTCGAGTTTGGCCTCAAGGCTGACGTCTTGCTCTGCGGCCTCGAAGAGGGATTCACGAAGGGACTGTATTCTTGTCAGGGGCTGATCGTTTTATGTACGGGGGGGGGGATTGATATATGGCGTGCGCAAAACATACAGCAAACGTGGCACTGGCTGCTGCGGTCTGGTCCTGGTCGTCGCCGTACCCCGAAAGGCCCATAAGGATGGCATTGGGATCCCGTGTGCCAAAGGCCTGATTGATGGCCTCCAGCTCGGGGAGCGGCTGTGTCTCGGAGGCCACCAGATTCCGGGCTTCGAGAAGAGCGTGGTCGTCAAAGCTTTCCAGCGATTCCGGCTTGCCCTTTAGCTCGACGTTGGGGGACGGGAACTTGACGGCGTCGTTGGCCATCAGCAGGGCCATCTCCCTGGCGATTAATGCGTGCGCGGGCGTTGGGGCCGAGTCTGCTCGTGCGAGCAGACCGGCCAGATCAATGAGGGCCGGACGGGGGAGCAGCCTTTGCATGACGTGGGTTTGCCTTTTCTTCTCGTCGAGGTCGCGCATGGCCCTCAGCGCGGCTTCCCTGCGGTCGCGCTCGCCTGCGTCTTCGTGCCTGTCATCGACGTGGACCTTTTCGTGCTCGTCTTCGGGCGCGGCGAGCTTGAAGTCCAGCGTCTTTGGCTTGGGCAGCGACGCAAGCCCCGCGCGGAGACCGGTCCTGAGAGCCAGCTGGGCTGTCAGGGCGTCGCGCGGGGTGGCGGCCGCCGAGATGGCGTCGTCGGCATTCAGGGCAAAAGCATCGCGAGGCGTGCGCATGGGCGTCTGCCCGGGACGGCCGGGGGTCGCGGCGGGCCCGCCGGCCTGTCGGAAGGGGGTGGCCAGGGGGTTCGGTGTGCTGATGACGTGTTTCCTCGGAGCGGCGCCGTCGAACCCGGTCGAGGCGGCGCCTTGGAGGAGGTCGGGGTTCTCGCCGCCGAGAAGGACGGACTGGGTGTTGGCCTGTGCCCTGATGTTCCGGAGCTCGTTTGCGATGTGGTCGTCCTGGGGCGCCATCATGGGAGTGCGGATGGGGGTGCTGGTGTTGAGGTTTGCGTAGGACCCGACAAGGCCGCGTGTTGCGTCGTTGTCGCCGGCCCTGGCGGTCCTGCTTGCCTCCTCGCCCAGCCTGCCCATCTTGACAATCTCGTCGAGCTCGTGCTCGTTGACCTGGGGCGCCGGCAGGACCAGGGCCTTGCGCTTGCTGCTCTGCTCGGCCTCCCTCATCTTCTGCATCTGGCCGGCCTTGATGGCGGCCTGGAACGAGGCCGACGGCGCGTCCTTGTCCTTGTCGTTCTTGCGCCTCTTGTTGCGGGTTGCGTCGTCGTCGTCGTCGTCGCCCTTGCGCTTGTTTGCGACCTGGACCTTGCGGGGGTCGAAGCTTGCCCTTTGGAAGTCGTTGCGCTCCTGCTCGTCGACCGTGTCGTAGAACCCGGGCACCGGCTTCTTCTCAAAGGGTATGTCGGCGTTGTAGTCCATCTGGCCGGGCTTGCGCGTCTGGATCTTGATGTTGATGCCGGCCGTCTTGAGCTCGCGCCGCTTCTGCAGGGTGGCCAGGCGGCGCGACTCCTCCTGCTGCCTCTCGCGGGCCTTCCTCTTGGCCTTTTTGCCCTGCGTGTTTGCAAGACGCGCGCGCGCCTCGCTGAGCATCTCCTTTTCGTCCTCGTCGAGGTCGATGGTGTCGGGCCTCGCGGGCTTGGTTTCGGGGTTGGTGTCGACCTCGCCGGGGCGCAGCTTCCTGAGGTCCTCGCCGGTGGGGGCCCGCGCGTCGTCGCCGGCGGCGCTCGTGAGCCCGAGATCCGAAGCCTCCTTGGCCTCGGCCTCGTCGAGGAGTTTCTGGTAGCGCTCGAGGCACTGGTTGGCGGTGCGGCCGACAATCGGGGCGATGGTGCGCCATTGCGTCGGCATGATCTTGGCCAGGTGCAGCAGCTTCTCGTCCTCCTCGCGGCTCCACTCGATTTTCTTGATTGTCGGGTCGAGCCATTCCGTCCATCGTGCTTTGCACTGCTTTGGCGTCTTGCGTGCCAGCAGCGACGACACTCGCGCCCACTGGTTCAGGCCGTACTTGGATACGGAGGCCTTGAGGATTTCATCCTCGATGTTGGTCCAGACGCCTCCCTTGACGACGGGCATCGTGGCGGTGATGGTGGTGAGAGGTTGTGAGAGGTTGTGAGAAAGGCTGAGGCCAAGCAGTCGCGCCAGAAATCCGAGGTCAGAGATGGATGACTAATCCAAGAGAGGTCCGTCACGTGCGCGCCTTGTGAGAAAGAGTCACATGCTCGCTGACATCACCACAAGCAAAGGCCCAGTCCAGAGTTGAGCCTCGGCTTAAGAATGACGAATGACGGGACGAGTTCACTGTCAATTTTGTATCCGTCACGTCAAAGTCAAGCAAAAGAGCTTTCAGTGCCAAAAGAGCTTCCCGTGACAAAAGTGGCGTCTATCCTGTGCTCTTCCTCATCTTGGCAAGAAACACACGATGGCGGCACGAGAACTGAGATTCGATAACCAGGTCGTCGTCGTGACCGGCGCCGGCGGTGGGCTCGGCAAGGCTTATGCCACCTTCTTTGCGGCCAGAGGAGCCAGCGTCGTGGTCAACGACCTCGGCGCGTCTCTCAAGGGAGAGGCCAACTCGACAAAGGTGCGCTCGCCCCCCCCCCCCCTGCCCCCCAGAGCATGCTTCCTGACCGACCACATGGCCAACAAACAGGCTGCAGATGTGGTCGTCGACGAGATCAGGTCCGCAGGCGGCAAGGCGGTCGCCAACTACGATTCGGTCGAGAATGGCGACAAGATCATCGAGACGGCCATCCAGGCGTTTGGGCGCATCGACGTCCTCATCAACAATGCCGGCATCCTGCGCGACGTCAGCTTCAAGAACCTCTCTGACCAGGACTGGGACCTGGTCATGAAGGTCCATGTCAAGGGCGCCTACAAGTGCACGCACGCGGCCTGGCCGCACTTTCGGAAGCAAAACTACGGCAGGGTCATCAACACAGCATCGGCAGCCGGGCTGTTTGGAAGTTTTGGGCAGGCGAATTACTCTGGTACGATGGACGCGCGCACAGCCCCTTGCAGACAAACAAACAAACAAGCATTCTCGCCTGACTGAGCTGACAACGCCTTGTGACGCCCAGCCGCGAAGCTTGCCATGGTTGGCTTCACCGAGACCCTGGCCAAGGAGGGTGCCAAGTACAACATCATCTGCAACGTCATCGCGCCCATTGGTGAGCCAGTTGTCTGCTCGTGCTCGTTCACACGCTGATGTCCTCGACAGCTGCCAGCCGCATGACCGAGACTGTCATGCCCCCCGACGTTCTCAGGGCCTTGAGCCCAGCCTACGTGGTCCCGCTCGTCGCGGTGCTCGTCCACAAAGACAACGCCGACGAGAACGGATCCATCTTCGAGGTCGGCGGCGGGCACGTCTCCAAGCTCCGGTGGGAGCGCTCCCGCGGTCTCCTCCTCAAGGCGGACGAGAGCTACACGCCCGGCGCAATCCTGGCAAGGTGGCATGACATGTTTGACTTTTCGGACCCCCAGCACCCGTCAGGCCCCAACGATTTCATGACACTGCTGGAGGAGTCGATGAAGATGGGCCCCAACGACAGGGGCGAGCAGCTGGACCTGAAGGGCCGAGTCGCCCTCGTCACCGGAGGAGGTGCCGGGTATGCATGCCTCCAGATCAAGACGACCGACCGACTGACTGACTGACTCTTGTCTCCAGCATAGGGCGGGCCTACTGCCTCGCATTCGCCAAACACGGCGCCTCCGTCGTGGTCAACGACCTCGCCGATCCGGACCGGGTCGTCGCCGAGATCACACAGATGGGCGGCAAGGCCGTAGGCGTCAAGGCATCAGCAGAAGACGGCCAGGTCGTTGTGCAGGCGGCCGTGGACGCCTTTGGCCGGCTCGATATTGTTGTCAACAACGCCGGCATCCTGCGCGACAAGGCATTTGCCAACATGGACGAGGGTCTCTGGGATTCCGTCTTCAACGTGCACCTCGGAGGCACGTTCAAGGTCACCAAGGCCGCGTGGCCGCACTTTCTCAGCCAAAAGTACGGCCGCGTCGTCAACACGACCTCGACCAGCGGCATCTACGGCAACTTTGGCCAGGCCAACTACTCTGCTGCTGTACGAGCCCCTCTCTTTTACTTATCCATCCCGCTGACATGATGATGATGTGATGATGTGATGATGATGATGATGATGATGATGATGATGATGATGATGATGATGATGATGATGATGATGTGATGATGATGCTGACGATGATGATGATGATGCTGACGATGGCTGCCAGAAATGCGGCATCCTTGGGTTCTCGCGCGCGCTCGCCCTCGAGGGCGCCAAGCACAACATCTACGTCAACACCATCGCGCCAAACGCCGGCACCGCCATGACGGCCACAGTCATGCCCGAGGAGATGGTGCAGGCCTTCAAGCCAGACTACATTGCGCCTCTGGTCCTCGCTCTGAGCAGTGACCGCGTGCCAGAGAACCCGACCGGCCAGCTGTACGAGGTCGGGAGCGGCTGGAGCGGCGCTACCCGGTGGCAGCGGTCCGGGGGCCATGCTTTCCCCGTCCATGTGCCTCTCAGCCCAGAAGCCGTGCTCGGCCAGTGGGATAAGATGGTCGACTTTGACGACGGCCGCGCCGACCACCCGGCCAAGACCCAGGATGCCATCCAAAAGGTGTTGGAAAGCATTGGCAGGCGAGGGAGGGACAAGAAAAAGGTATGATGGATTGTTATTTCTATTTATTTTCAAATATCACTAATCCCTCGTCCTCAAGGCCGCCACCACCGCAACCAACGAATACCTCAAAGCCATCGAGGCTGCCAAAAAGGCAGAGCCCGCCGCCTCCGAGTACAAGTACCAGGAGCGGGACGTGATTCTCTACAACCTCGGCATCGGCGCCAAAAAGACGGACCTCGCCTACGTCTACGAGGGCCACGACGACTTCCACCCGCTGCCCACCTTCTTCGTGCTCCCCTCGCTCGCCGCGACGCCCTCGTTCGACATTGACCATCTCGTCCCCAACTTCTCGCCCATGAGCCTGCTCCACGGCGAGCAGTTCCTCGAGCTGGCAAGCTGGCCCCTCCCCGCGGCGGCCACGCTCCTGAACCGCGTCAGGCTCGTCGACGTCGTCGACAAGGGCGAGGGCGGCGCCGCCGTCGTGCGCACAGAGGTCGAGACGCTGGACGCAGCCACACGCAAGCCCATTGCCCGGAACGAGACCGTCGTTTTCCTCCGCGGGAGCGGCGGCTTCGGCGGCCCCAGCCGAGGCAGCGACCGCGGCGCCGCCACCGCACAAAACAAGCCGCCCGTCAGGGCACCCGATGTCGTCGTCGAGGCTGCCACGACCCCCGAGCAGGCTGCCATATACCGCCTGAGCGGCGACTACAAGTGAGTCCCGCCAACTCAGAGCAGTGGATTCCAGCTTCAATCTGACTTCTTTCCCCGTCCAGCCCTCTTCACATCGACCCCGCCTTCTCCAGCATGGGCGGCTTCAAGGTCCCCATCCTCCACGGCCTGTGCTCGTTCGGCTTTGCCGGACGCGCCCTCTACCAGACATATGGCCCCTTCAAGAACATCAAGGTGCGCTTCGCCGGCACCGTCATTCCCGGCCAAACGCTCGTCACCGAAATGTGGCGCGAGGACGCCGGGTCCAAGGTCATCTTCCAGACAAAGGTCAAGGAGACTGGCAAGCTCGCCATTGGCAGCGCCGCTGCTGAGCTGATGAAGAGATGATGTCGGATGCTGGTAGGGTTTTTCTTGGTCTTGATATGTAGTTGCTTTCGTGCGCTCTAATAAATCCTCTAATAATGTTCATGTAATCGTGTAAACGCCGCGCTTCCAGATGAATCATAACAAACCAAACCAAACCACTGGTCATCAGTAAAACACGCTCATCAGTAAAACACGCTCATCAGTAAAACACGCTCATCAGTAAAACACGCTGTCCACCAACACATCCATCACCACCGCCAGCCCCGGGTACCAGCCATTCTCACTAAACATGGCGGCGCCGCTCGTCTCCTTGACCGCGACGCCCGTCTCCAGAAACGCCTTCTCCGACCCGGTCAGCTCCCGCCGCTCCGCCTCGCGCCACTTGCGCTCCGCCTCCTCCTTGGCCTCCCGCAGCACGCGGTCCGTGTCCTCGCTCTCCCACAGGTTGCACCGGTCGCACTCGGCGCACGGCCGCGGCGATCCCGTCGGGCGGAAGTGCTGGCAGAAATGCCGGTACCCTTCGTCCGTCAGGTCGCCGCGGCAGACGTAGCACATCTTGTACCCGCACGGGCACGTGAGCTTGTTGCAGCCCGACGTCTTGACGAAGCACGTGTGGCAGCGCGGGCACACGCGCTTGACCGCCATGCTCATGGCGTGCTCCACCTGCGTGCGCAGCGCAACGAGCGACGACTCGTTGCAGACGTGCACGTCGACCCAGGCCTTGCTGCACGACAGGCACGACGCCCGCCCGCACCCGGGCGACCGGCATGTAAACTTGGATCCGAAGCGCCGCTTGTCGTAGCGGGCGAGCGCCGACGTCCACTCGGCCGCCACCCCGTCGCCAGGTATCCTCCTCGAGTTGGCCACCACCAGCACGAACCCGCAGAGCGCCAGCACCGGCACGAGAAAAGGCACGAAAAAGGCCACCGTCGCGAGCACCACCACTCTCAGCACACCGCCCACGCGGATGCGCCGACGAGGAGCGCCGTCGGGGTGGTATATCTCGTCCGCCTCTGCGTAGTCGCAAAACGGGCACCGGACAAGGGCCACGTCCGAGTCGAGTATGCTGTGCTCGGCTATCCGCGAATCAAGCTTGTGCAGAATCTCGGCGGCCCCTCCTCCTCCTCCTCCTCCTCCTCCTCCTCCTCCTCCGCCGCCGTCGTCCTCTTGCATGGCGCGCTGCAGCAAGACGCGCGGCACGTGGCCAGCGCACGAGTCGGCCTCGACGGATATGCATTTCAGCGTGGCCTTTTCCATGTTGATGCTGCTGTGCCAGCCCTGGCCAAAGACGGCTTCGGTAACGGACCGTCGGATGCAGCTGAAGCACACAAAGTGCCCCTGGGCGCTGCACACCGTGATTTCCTCAAACGGCACGTCCACGTAGCAGCACGAGCACTCGTACATCATGCCCTCCTCCTCCGCCTGCTTTGCGTTGTACTGCACGGCCAGCTCGCGGTCCTTGGCAATCTGCAGGGCGGCGGCACGTCGCCGGATCGGCCGGATGAGTGCATCGTACAGCTCGCGGTCAAGCTCGGGGCTCCCAGTCGGCCGTATGGTGGGGATCGTGGTCCCGTGCCTCGACGGCCTCCAGGAAACCAGCGGGTGGGAAGGCTCTCCGTCGCCGCCGCCCGAGGGAGACCCCGACAACGACGACGAGGACGCGGTTGGGCGCCTACGGAAGAAGGACGATATCGTAAAGCGCCAAGACTTGGACGATACCGACACGAGCGTGGGACGAGCCTCGAGGTACGAGAAGTTGGACTCGGCAAGAACGGCGTTTACCGTGGATTTGGATAGACCCTTGAATTCGGTCCACGCAATGTTTTGGACCGCCTTTCTGTACTGTTCGCTCCGGAACACCTCGTTACTGAGAACCACGCCCTGCGTGCCACCGCCGCCGTCTTCCTTGTTGTTATTGTTGTTGTTGTTATTGTTGTTGTAGTTGTTGTTGTTGTAGTTGTTGTTGTAGTTGTATTTATTGTCGTTGTTGTCGTTGTCGTTGTTGTTGTCGTTGCTCTTGGTCTTCTTCGGCGGCCTGTTCTTGCTGCCCTGCCCGTCAGCGACACGCCACCGACCCTTGACCCAGGTCGCCCGGTTCTTGAGAAGCGCATCGGCAACGACGGCCAGCCTTGACTCGCCGTCAAAGTTGTATAGCATCTCGCGAAACACCTCGACTTGCACGTCGGGGAACACGGCGGCCAGGGCCTCGAGGCAGTTGTTGAGGTCCAGCAGGTTTGGCTCCGGATCCGGCACGGCGAGCAGCTGCCCCTCGTGCGCGATGTAGTCGGTGGGGGTGCTGGGAGCGCCGCCAGCTGCCGCGTACGACGGCTGGGGAGGATCGGCGGTGGATGAGGAGGACGAGTGCTGCTGCTGCTGCTGCTGTTGCTGTTGCTGTTGCTGTTGCTGATGATGATGATTGGGTTTTCCTTTGGGATTCTGAGGGCTATGACTGCGGTGTCTATTTGAGCTTGAGGAACCGAAAAGCCCCGGAAAGACCATGGCGGGCAGGTTGCCACATCACTCGGGCGGCGATGCTTCTCGCGGCCCAAGAGAGAGAGTGTGAGAATGAGAAGGATGTTTGCGTTTGGATGACATGTGGAGGAGGACCGTTGAGCAGGACGTTGAGGAGATAAAGATAAAGATAGAGATGGATGAGCTAAGCCTCAGTAGTTAGTTATCGGTTATCGCCGGCCTGACCTCCATCCAATCAACAAACACCAAACACATCAGGCAACGTATTGCGCGTGAATGATATGATACCACCTGGTGGTTCCAGCTGGATACACATACATGCCAGTTCGCAGTTGGCCTTATTGTGGATTGATGTCATACATCATGTCTCTTTTTCCCTCTCCCATGCCCTGCCCATGCCTGGCTCGTCTTCTTCCATCCTACTCAAGCCGATGACGACTTTAGCACCTCGTTCTCTACATCCACAATCCCGGGAATAACCTCCTTCACACTGGGGCCGGTTGGGTTCCATCCCAGAAACTTCCTTGCCCTCTTTGCCTCGCCGCGCGAGTTCAATCCCCAGCTGAGAGCATCAAACCCGGCCAGCTTCATCGCATCATCCGTCCCCATCTGCACCGTCTCAAACTCGGCGGGGATGAGCTTCTTGGCGGCGGCAGCCTCCGCCACCCACCGGCTTATGTCGCCCCAGGCGTACTCGCCATTCTCGGCCAAGTAGTATACGTCGGGGCCCCACAAGTCTTTGCTGAGGTTTCCGGCGACGGCAGCCTCGGCGAGCAGCACATATAGCTTCGACAGGTCGCCGACGTACACAAAGTTCCAGTGTGTCAGGCCGCGGCCGATGAGAGGTGCCGTTTTCGTCCTGAGCACTGAGCGGGCGAGGGCATAGATCTGGCGGGAGCGCTGGTTGACGGATCCACGACCAGGGCCTGGGCCATGGCGATCTGGTTAGTACGTCTTGTGAAGGTGGTCATGGGTCCAACGCACCGTAGATGGTAGGCGGGCACACTACTGCCAGCCTCACAGTGTCGCTTGCTGCCCCGAGCACGATTTTGTCAACATTGCGATGATAGGCTTGGTCGGGCAGGTTCGTCAGTTCCGACACGCCCTCAAGATCATTGTACACCTTCTCGTTGAACTCGCCAAACCGGTTGGCATCGTGATCTTCCCAGCATAGGATGCCGGTGCCGCTCGTGTGCAGCCAAAACCCAGGCTTTTCCGGCGAATGGCCCTTGGCAATGCCCGAGGCAATTGCTTGGGCAGCACCAACATTGTCTGCCGAGTCGGCCGTGTCTGCGGGGCATATATATTGTCAGAGGACTTGTATAGAATAGAAAAATAGAGAACAAGACGATCCAAACCAGCAGCTGCTGCCATATAACTTACGCAGAACAATGTCGGCCTTGCCACTCTCCTCCTCCAAGATAGCGAAGTCGTCGAGACCGCCGTTGACTATCCTCGCATTCGGGTATTTCTCCGCCACAACAGAGCCCTTTTCGCCGCGAACGAGGACCGAGTATTCCCAGTCAGGGTGTTGGGTGTAAAACTCGTGGAAGGCGTCGCCTCCAACATAGCCAGTCACGCCGGTGCTGATATGCTCAGTCATGTCAGTCACGATCGCTGGGCCCTTAAACCCCCCCTTCAACCTATCTGACTCACATGAAGACTTTGGGAGCCATTCTTATCGTATTGGTGATGTTTCAATATGATACCAAGGACGAGTGTTGGGGGTGAATCTTGGGGGCCAGGTAATGACGAGAGTAAAGAAGGCAAGGGAAGGAGGAAGAAGGAGGAAGGAGGAGGAAGGAGGAAGGAGGAGGAAGGAGGAAAGGAGGAGGGAGGGAATATAAAGTGCAAGCAAAGTGAGGGGTTAACATTGTGATAGGATAAGATAAGCGAGATAAATACGTACGATCATATTCTTTGGATACACAAAGCAATGTCGTCATGGTGGGACGGCATTGCCCGGACTTGGCCTTGGCTGCCCCCGGCAACCTTGCCCCGGACGCCGAAAGACCCAGGCCAAGCCGTTAACCTTATCGGCTACTGACTCGCCCGCCATTTGCAATCTTTTGAATTCGGCCCGACTTGCCAGATTCATCGTAGCACCTCCAACTTCAGGGTTAGGGCATGACACTATAATGAAACCACTTCCTGTTCGAATTCGGACACTAAACTACTCGAGACAAATAAGAGAGTAAAATGAAAACACAAAGAGAGGCAAGACTAGACTAGAATAGAATAGATGCCCGACCATAAGCCGAGCTGATAGCTAGAAAACGACGTCCTCAAGAGCTGGCCGTGAAGCCATGGGCCCAGCTCCTCACTCTACTCCTGGCCCATCCGCTCCCTCAACTCGGTCGGTCCTAGCCCGGCAAAGATTGCAGATACAGCTCCGTACAGCTCCGTGTGGCAGACATCATGCTACCCCGTCTGCTGTGCTGTTCTCGGCCGCTACACCCCCGAGTCCCCAGAGTACCCCGAGTACGGAACCTTGTCCACAAAATCCTGCCTGATCATGGGTGATTGATTATATGGGCAACGTGCTTTACGTTTCGTCGAGCAAGTCCTGGTCTAAACGGTGGCCGAAAGTCGAAAGAAAAAGAGATAGGAGAGTATAGGCGTGTAGACGAGTCTGTATCGATGGAGTAAGGAAAACAAGTTGTCGTCATGTCATATGAAATCGACTGAAACGAGGGCTGCTGCAACGGCAAGTCATCAGGCAACCCCCGACCAGCCACAAAGGGTCTCCAACATCCCCTGCTACACGAGCAAGAGACAAGAATGACTGGAAGGTTGTTCCAAAAATGCCGGCTAAGTACCAACGCCACACACGGAGCAATCCTCAAGTCCGTCCAACGCTCCGTCATCCATCATCCATCCACATCGCCCCTCACTGCATACGGGCTTATTTCCACAAAGAGCCGATCCTCAAGCCCCAACAACAACAACACACAAAAAGAAAGAAAGAAAGAAAGACAGAAAAGAGAAGGATAGGGAAAAAAATTCAAGCTCCGCGCTCGACTGCATGCCTGACAAGGGCAGGAGGAAACATGAATTAAAAAAGTGACAGAATGGGGAAAGGAAAACACACGAAGAGAAGTGAGTCCGAAAACGCCACGTTGAAGCCGCCCCGAGAAGATTGGAAGAAAGTGGGGGTATGAAAAGAAAAGGGGCGACTGTGACGAGGTGTCGGATTCCCTTTTTTTTAACGTAGTGAGAACTTGCCCTTCTTGCCCTTCTCTTCTATTAACCGACCGGTTTCAACCCGCGTCTTCTTCTCCTCAAGCTCGGCTCGTTGGCGGTCGAGCTGTTCCTTCATCTCCCTGTGACGAGCATACAGCTCCTCTTCGCTTTGTCTGAGCTTGGACTCCTTCTCTGCCACCTTCTGCTGGAAGACCATCTTCATCTCGGCCTCCATCTTGGCGAGCTTCTGTTCGTGCAGAGCACGTTCCTCTTCTTGCTTGACAGCGGGGTTGACCTCCTTGAACACGCTGGGGTCCTGCGACACACCCATGGCAATGAGCTTCTCGGTACGGTAGTTCTCGTACAGCGAGTTGTTGGTGTGCTCCTTGAGCTCTTCCATGTGTGTCCGGATGAGCATCTGCCTGAGCTTAACAAAATCGCAGTGCTCCTCGTTATCCACTTCGATGACGCCCCAGGGGTATTGCCTGCCGCGGACTTTGCGGCCGTCGGCGTTTGTCACCTCGGAGCTGGCACCAACCACGGCGAATGGGACCTTGGACATGATCTCGTTGTTCTCAGCAATCGTCTCCTCGTCATCGAGCTCGTACCGGGGTCCCTCAAAGATGCGGATGCCATGGTGTTTTATATCATCGAGAATCTATAAGAAAAATTCAAATCAGCACCACAGCCGCCGCCAGCAAGAGACACGGATGGCCCTCCCCGGAGTGGTAGTATACGTACCCTTGCCTTGAAGGCGTTAACCTCCTCATCCGTGAGCGTGTCAGACTTGGCGATGACGGGGATGAGGTTGACCTTGGTGTGAAGACGACGCATGACCTCAATGTCGAGAGGCTTGAGAGAGTGGCCGGTAGGCTGGATAAAGAAGACGCATGCGTGGATGCGGTTATCCACAATGTTCATCCGGTTAACCTTGTTCTCGGCATCCAGATATGCGTCAAACCGCTGCTCGATATTATCAACAATAGGCCGCCACGATTCGTCATTGTTGACAAAGTCACCGAAACCTGGCGTGTCGACGACGGTCAAACGGAGACGGACGCCGGCCTCCTCGATGTCGGCGCTGATTGATTGGATCGTGACGGTCTTTGGGATAATGTCCATACTCGGCCCCTTGCGCTCCTTTGGTGGGTACAGAGATGTGTTGAACAGGGTGTTGACAAGTGTTGACTTGCCAAGTCCGGACTCGCCTTAAAAACGGTCAGTCTGTTTCAATACTGCCAAGGAAGAAAACGCCCCAAGAACGCCCAAGCACTCACCAACAACCATGACATTGAAGTTGAAGCCTTTGCGAACACTCTTGCGGTGCCACTGGTTAGGGAGGTTTGCGAAGCCGACATAGCCCGTCAGCTTTCTCCGAACGATGTTCCTGACGTCAGCACCGGCTACGGTAGAGGGTGCTTGAATACTAATTAGTCGGATATATATATACGGATACATCGTCATGAGATCTGCCTACCGCTAGGAGTGGACGATGGGAGAGCTATCTCGCTCTCGGAAACGGAGACTGCTATAAGCAATTGTCAGCAGCTTGCTTCACAGGATGCGTTCTATATATGTGTGTGCATGTGTGTGCGTGTATGTGTCTTGAGATGCCAGGGCAGAAGACAGGAGCAGCCCCCGATAACGCTGGTTACTTTGCGGACGAGTCCCGGGAGGGGGCGCTTGTTCCAAGCCCGCATCTGGCCTGGACGGCGATCTCTTCAAGGGACCGGACGAATGTGTGGTTGTGGTTGGATTCCCACTGAGGTCCTCATAAGAAATTGTCTTTAGCGGATCCAGTTGAGGCGCCGCGTCGATATCAACCATGCTGCGGACTGTGCCTGTAGCTGGGGATGCCGTCCAGGTCATGGATGGCGTGGACGTCTTCGGGGCCGTATTTTCGCTCATGGTCGACATGCTGACCCCGCGACCACGGATCTGCAGGAGGCTGAGGGGAAGGGCGACTGTGGCCGACATGCCGGCCATGTCCAAATGGACACTGCGGGCGCGTGGCCTGATGCGAACGAGTGGCATTTGATAGGCAGGTTTGTAGATGGTGGTGTGTGTCCGTCGTCCAGTCGTAGATGGCTGCGCAGGCCAAAAAGAGCGACCCAATAAAGTCAAGAGAGCCGCGACAAGCAGCCAGTGGTGAATGAAAGCGTGTCGGCGGGGGGGACCGATGTTGTGATGCCCAGAGTATCAGGATGCTACGCCAAGTGCCATTCCACGTGTTCGTGTGAAGGGAGCCATCCGCATTGACGTGCTGGTCGGCCAGTCAAGAGTGATGCGCCCTCACCTCTGCCCTGCACCTTCCGACATTTACAGAACAAGAAGATTGTTTCCTTACCCATGATGCTATAGATGGAAGGTATACCCTATCACCGACTTGAGTTGTCTCGATTTGCGCGTAATCTATCCGTAGAAAGGAAGGAACGTTAGCAAGAGGTACTTTGTCGACCCTGACGAGGTCGGACGTGCTGGCGCTGAAATTGGTTTGAGGGGCGTAGGAGCGACGCGATTTTTGGTGGAGGTGTGTTTGTGCAAAAGGCTCACGACTCGCGCCGGTGCTGAGCGCGCATCGATTTGGGTGGAATTGGGTAAGGCAGGAGAGGGGGGGGGTCGAGAGATCGCATTCAAAGGGAGGAGGGAAGTACGTGGGCAAAAAAAAATATATATACACGTACCTACCAGCAGGTATCTGATGAGTGAGTGATCCAACCACGAGAAGTCGCGTGTTAAAACCACTGCACGTTGCAAAATCCCAATTGGTGGGCGGTTGGTGTGAAGAAGGAACGATCAAGCCGTTGCGACGTTGATCACGATAAAGAGAAAACGAGTGGAGGGAGAAAGAAGAGGAAGAATAGGGATGTTTGGAAGTGAAGAGGAGGCAGGAAAGATGGAACGAAGGGACGAATTTTTGGTGGTGACGAGCAACAAACGGGCGACCGACCACCTTGAGAGGAAATTCTGATGTGCCTTTCTGTCTGGCGCTCATGCGCTTGGGGAGTGCATGTACCTGGGTACGGGTACTTGTATCCTACAAAAGGGGCTGCTTGAACGGGCACTAGGGCAACTGGGGCGCTGGGGAAAGCACTGGCTGAGGCCAGGGTGGACAAGACCCCTTTACAGGACTTGGTGGATTAGTGCTGAATTTACCAGGGGTGGACCCTACGGTAATAAATGCACCCCTGTACCTTGAGGGAAACACTATAGAAGTTGAAGCTGCTTCCAATCTGATTGTTTTTGATAAACCAATATTACTACTACATAGATATATAAAGCTTAATTACAACACACCTTGGAGAATCGTACGATTTTCTTGTGGGTTTATGGTTTTCCCGAGCAAGCTCAAGTTTCTATACTTTATGTTGGAGAACGAACCATATGATAGCTTCAGATTTCCATCTGATTGGATCACCGCGAAACACTAAATATTCCACATTATACCTGCTCACATTAGCTGCGATGGCATGGTGATCCGTAGGCAGGTCCGGTAGAATGGTGACTGGCACACACACAAATATACTAGCCATCCTGTGCAACGCAACGCACTTTGAACGACAGATGCTGGCATCACCAAGAGGTCCGGCTAAGCACGTGAAAGTGAAAGTAGCAAATAAAACGGGAAACAAGCCACCCCAGTAAACATCAAATAATGTACTGTTTTCAACCCCATACAGTCCACCACACTGTGAGGCAAACGAAACCGCATTGACTGTCATCACCCCCCCACGGATCCAGGCTCGGCAGCTTGCCCCGAGGCTTGTCCCGGGCCCCGCAACAAAGCCAAGCGATGATGCTATTCTCATGGGCACTGACTCAGATGAGTCTGGATTATGTGTATTGGCCTGAACACGAGTATGGAGATAGATGCTTCTGTGTGTCTGACCCAACATTGTCGTTTATCAAGATCAACTCGACCGTCCTGTTGTGCATGATTGAGACAGCAGCCCCTTGGCAGCTGTGGATATATGATGATGGATGATAAGCGTCTAGATCAAAAGTACTATGTACGTATCTCACAGTCAGGATTGCTGACTCGCAAAGAATTTCTTCGACTCCAGACATCTCTCGCTCTTGCAGGCCGGGCAGCGCAGGCCCATCTGCGTGGAGCACGCCATCCCGCTTGCCAGGTGATCCTTGGCAATGTCTGCCAGTGCTCGTATGAAAACGGGGCTTCCGTTCAGGCTGTCGATTCGTTTGACTGTATCGGTGTGCCCCGACTCCCCAATGACCTCTTGGTCGAGTTCGAAAAGTGTCTCAATGTGATCCGATGTGAAGGCTATGGGGATCAGGACGAGGTCCTTCTGTCCCTTGGCGATGTATTCCTCGACGGAATCCGATGTTTGTGGCCCCAGCCATGCTCGGGGCCCGACCTGGGACTGCCAGCACAGACGATAGGGGTTGGAAAATTTGAGACGTTGCATAACAGCGTAGACCGTGGCTGCCACCTCCGCCGGGTATGGATCGCCTGTGTGTTCACGTACGAGTCAATTCACCACGCGTCGTCTGACGTCTGGTCTGGTCAGGTCAGGTCAGGTCATATGGCACGTACCTCTGTTGACGACGCTCATGGGGAGGCTGTGCGCCGAGAACAGCAGAACCACCTCGTTTCTCCTCTCCTCCGGGTACTCGGACAACTTGGCTTCGATGTTCTGCGCAAAAGCTTCGACCAGCCCAGGGTGGACGGGCCAGCGATCAATAACACTCCATCTGATTGTGCCATTGCCGGCCTCGTCGGCGCGCTTCCCCTCCAGCCTCTGTCTCCACTTCCACAACTCGTTCAAACTGCTGCCAGTTGTAGAACACGAGTACTGGGGATATTGGGTAAAAGCGACCGCCCGACCTCCCTTGCCGTTCCCGAAGCCGTCCTCCAGCAAACTGTTGTACATTTCTTCCGTCAACGGGTCGGCGTAGCGGAAGGCGACGTATGGTTTGTGTGGTGCCGTTTCGGGTGATATCCTGTCCAGTATTTTGCACATTTCGGCGCTCTGATACTCTGTCCATTTGCGGATCGGGGAGCCGCCACCTATCGCGGCATATTGTTTTTGTATCTTTGGCGTTCGCTGCTTGGATATGAGGGGCCCGAGATAACCTTGAAGCTTACCAAGCGGTATCAAGTCTCCGTCGGCCTGTGGGGGGTTTGGGGGCGGGTTGCATCAGATATTTGTTGAAAGCTGCCATGTGCAAGGTCGACCTACAAAAAGTCGGCTCAAAAAGCTTCCAACATGGTCGAGAGCCGACGGTCCTCCCATGTTGAGAAAAACAATGGCTGTTGGCCCCTTGGAGCTTGCCCCATCTTGACTGACGGGATGGGCCACTGATGCAAGTTGTCTCGTTGGAATGGCTCGGACCGAAGTTGTCGCAATTGAGCTTCGCAAACTCCTTGCCAGACATGATGCCGGGTGTCGAAGACTCATGGTAGGTCTGATCCTCGTTGATCACGACTGAGTTGGATAGATGAGAAGTCAGAATTGTTGGCCACCCATGCCAGAAGTTTGCGTCGGCAATCGCGATGACGCAAGCTGTTGACCAATCATGAAGCTCGCAATACCAAGTCATTTCCCTCCAGACAACGCGCTCTATATTAGATATTTACTACTATATCTTGTTCGGAATTATCCATCCTATATTTGTTAATAAAAAAAACCGACTCTTAATCTAGATACACATGGATCTTATATGATGTGGCACCGAAGATTGAAGACCCCCTTAGTTCTGCATCTATATTTCTACTTAAAGGAGCATATAATATAAGACCTCCTCCTTTTAATGTCTGGATAACGTAAATTACACTATTAATATAATATTATAATAGCGATGGCTTATCGGATTCTATTGCTACTATCTATATTTATCATTGAAATATTTGTTCAGCCGGATAGATGTGTACCCATCCGACTTAGGCCTGCAACTTGCATTGATACCCTCCGTCTTTAAACACAGCAGTGTACTATATATATACAGCAGATAGTAAGGCACGAGTTCATTATAATAGCCAAGTAGAAGAGCTCCAATCGGCTGTTCTGACTACCTGTCTGCGTAATAATAAACAGCGAGGTGCTGATATTCATCGACATGATAGCCCCTTAGTTGCTTTCTACCCATTGCTCGATTCTGTCAATGAGATCCTGCTTTTTCCCTTGAATGCTCATACCACGACTCGTAAGCCAGTCCTTAAGCTGGACCACCGTCATCTTCCCGATGCCCCCCGTTTCGACGGCAGCCCTCATCTTATCGTCTGATAGCGCGGCACCCGCCACCTTGTCACCCTTCGTCTTCTTGGGCGGCCGATCATCATCCATTTCCTCTCCCGCCTCCCGCTTGACATGACTGGCCATGGCGCCATGCCCGACTTCTTTTTTCAACACATTCTCCCAATCTTCAATGTATCCACCGGCGCGCTTGCTTATGGCCTTGAACTTGGGCAATGTCGCATCGTCGGACTTCTCTGGCACCTCATCCTCGAGCGCGAGGGCCTGCAGGATCTTGTAATGCCACTGGAGAGCCGGGTTCGGATACTTCATCGGGTTGTACATTGCCTTGGGGAGCTGGAGCTGTTGCACAATGAAGCGCATCTTGGTCTTGAGGTCCTCAGAAGCTTCCTTGTAGTCGTCGGCTCTTTCCGGGACGGCCCGAAGGTCGTCGGCGAACGGGAGGGGATACAGCCAAAGGCCGCTGGGAAGATATGGCGTGCCGGAGTCCTCGTCCGTCCTCTCTCTCGATGGCATGATGGCGACGAGGCGCGGCGCCGCATTGGCGCGTGTGACCGACCATGCGATGCCGACCTTGTTATCCTTGAGGAGCTTCTGCCACAGTGCCGCATACACCCTGGTTGAACCGATGTAATCGACCTCGCTGGGGAAAATGAAGGTTGACTTGGCGACAGAGGCCCAGATGGGGATTGATTTTCGAGGTTTGAAGCCGAGGATGCGGATCACGGGGGCGCCAAAGGTTTTGAGTTCCTTTTGCTCCGAGGGCGTGAAGTAGACGTATTCGCCTCCAAACTTGTACGCCTTTTTGAGCTCGCCCTTTTCGACCGTCTCGGCCGAGTCATCGGTCATTCTGGTCGTCTCGCCCACCACCAGTTGAGGCTGGTCGCCATCCAGCCAGACGTAGCAGCTGCGCTGAGGGAGCTGTCGGTTCAGGATGTTGTACCCGTTCACGCCGATGGTCAATCCGGGCCCAATCTCAAGCGGCAGATTTGAGAAGAGAGACCGCTTCGCCGTCTGCCTCGAGCTGATGTTTGATATGAGCGAGTTCAACAAGCTGATGCCATCTCCAGACTTGGAGACGCGCACTTCAGTCATGTTGGCTTCGGCAGCTGCTGCATCTTTGTAGACGACATCCTGTGGTCAAGTAGTCAGCGCAACGGTCTGAACACTGCACCAGGCGTTGCGTTGAGCTTACATCGTAAAATCTGGATGTAGCAAACTGCTTGTCCGTATGGGTGATGGGAAACAGCTCGATGCTGATCCCGAGGTCGTACAGGTCCTTGGCCCTGATGACGGTAATGTCCTTGATGTGCTTGTTTGTCGAGGTGGGATCGTCGTTGTCCGTGATAACGAATAGACGTCGGCTCGTGAAGTTGGCCGCCCTCGTAGAAAAGACTTGGTTTGCAAGATACAAAAGCTTCGACATGAGCTCAGGCTCAGTCGCGTCGGCGGGCTGCAGCAGCCCCTCGTCATCGTCACCCTCTGTGAGCGCCTTGAGCTTGCGAACATCATCGGCAGCCGGGACATCCAGGTCGATCAAGACGTAGCAGTTGGGAAAGGGATGCTCGTCCCTTTGATCCGACTCCTCATCGTAATGTGTCTTTTCCGTGCCATACAGCACAACACCCATCATATCCTTGGGATTGGAGATGATTCGCTGCTCCATAAGGTGATAGGCACATTTCAACGCCGCCATGAGCGCACTGTCCTGGTCACGCTTCTTCTTCCCCTCGCCCGATGGCGGTATCATCATCGAGGCACTGACGTCGATCGCAAGGAGGATTGCATCTTTTTGTGATTTGTATGTGTCCTCATCAGCCTCATCATCTTCCACGTTCTCTTCCTCCTCTCTCTTGATGAAGTCGTTGCTTCGAGACATGGTGGTGTGGTTATCCGTTGGTATGTTGGTGGGGTGGAAGCAAGGTATGAACAATGTAGGAAGGGAGAACGAGGGGTAGGTGGGTGGCGGCACATAAATGAAGGAGACAACGTACTGGCAAATGAACGTACAGATTTCGGTTTTCGGTTAGGGCGATCGCGCCAGCCAGGCACCAGCCCAAAGCACTAACGCGACAAACCCACGACATCACGTTACCACAAAGCATACAATAATAATAAAGAATAAAAAAAAGATAAACCCTCCCCCCCCGGAGGAACCGACTATCAATATTAGGTGGTATTTTTCAGAATCATCATGAAAAGCAGTCATATGGCCTGATAGAACAACGGTCGACCAGATTCTGTCCTTTGAAGACGCACTGCCACTATTACACACTCAAATTGCACTTCAGGAGCAGGTATGAACGCCGAGACTTTCATACTCCACGAAAGAAAAAAGTAATATAAGATCCAGAATTCAAGATAATCCCCTCCTCTCGCTCATAGATATTAAGATTACATGGGGAAGCTTGATATCGATATCTTCAATGAGGGTTAGCTTTTGAAATCTTTCGAGTTACATGATAATACGCACTGACCTGCGCGATCCATTTAAATCCCCCTATATAATTTCCGTCCCAGTTAACCCGCATGTTTTGTTAGGAATAGCAAAAGAAACATTTTTACAATACTTGGGTCAGGTTTTGCCATCCGCCTCACACGAGGATAATGGCTCGGTTTCTGTGCTGCCTAGGGCCGCCCTGATCTAAAGAGATTCGCCAGAAGCGCCTCATCCGAGTCCATCCTGGTCGTGTGTCCATAACCATTGTTTTGAGTGGCAAGCCCAAGACCCCCCTGGTGGTGCTGGGACTGCGATTGATGGTAGGTGTGCGTGTTTGCATGGGTGCTGCTGGGGCGCCCGTATGCTGAGGCGTTGGCGTTTGAAGGGGTGGTTGCTTGCGGATACTGTTGTTGCTGCTGGCTGCTTGAGTTGTAGTGCCAGCTTGAAGTGTTCTGGTGGTGAGCTGGTCGGCTTTGAGCTTGTTGCTGCTGAACGTCGTGGGACCGTGCCTGGTATGTGTACGACTGCTGTGATTGATGATGTGCCTGTGCGGGCTGGGAAGCCTGTTGTTGCTGGTTACTGTAATTCGTCTCGCTCTGGTTGACTTGCATATTGGATTGCCGTAGGTTGCTGTATCCCGGGATGGACGTCGACTGCATGAGGGTGGCCTGGGAGGCATAGTTCGAGGTAGGGACTGAAGAAGATATGGCGTTCTCATAGGTTTGATTGTTTCGCGTTTGATTCGAGTGTTGCTGGGTGGTGTTTGCCGAGCTATAAGCTGACATATTGCTCAAGTTGGCAGGTGAAGGGGTGGATGAGGCTCGATTGTAAGCGCTGTCGTACGATTGGTACGGATTGGTAGTGGAGCTAGCACTCTGTTGGTGTAGCCGATGCTGTGGAGCCTGGGGCTTATATGATTGCTGCGATGTGTTTGTCGCCGCTGTATTTGCATACACAGAGTATGATCCATAAGTAGAGGGCAACCCGTTGAGGTTTGATGATGTGAATGGAAGAGCGTCGGGCTGCGCGACCTGGTGTGATTGGGCAGGTTGACTTTGGTGATGTTGAACAACCTGGTGCTGTTGTGATTGTGGAGGCAGCGCAACAGCTGCCTGTATGGCAGTAGGGGTTCGGCTTTCGGAGCGAAGTGATTGCCGTGAGCCGGTCCGGCTATGTTGAAGATGTTGTACATTATGAAAAGTTGGGGTGGAGGAACGCTGAGTGTATGCCTGGAGCGCGGCTTGAGACACCGAGGTTGCTTGTTGTGGCGCATAGTCAGAAGAGTCAAATGTCTGCGTGTCTTGCTGCTGGATGCTGACGTCTTGTATCGCTGCTGACTGCAGCTGGTTCGTTTGCTGAGACCTCACAGCCCGCCTTGATGACATGGGAGACGTACTGGCGGTTCGCAGTGCGTTGATGGAAGCCCAGGCAGACGGCGACGCTGCCATGGCGGAAGCGTCGAGAGCAGATCCCGCCACATGTGTCCGATCAAGTGGCAAACTTGTACGCGTGGACCTCTGTGGGTCTGCAGTAACCGTGACCGGTGCTTGTGTATCGTTGAGGTGTGCATGGATCGGGGTAGTTCTGCTGTGCAGGTCTGGAAGGACCATGAGCGGGGTCTGAGTGCCGTCGGGGGTGTAATTTGTAGTCAAGTTGGATATGGCCTGCTGTGAGAGATGCGAGAGTTGATCAGGGATAGACATGTCGTTTGGGTTGAGGCCATGATAGGCCTGATGAGCTGGCTGTGCTCCGACTTCGACCTCGACCTCTGGGGTTTGCGTATCAGGCGTAGCCACTGACACGATGTATGCCTGGCTATGATACGAAGACGTGTCGGTTTGATGGTCATGGAGACCATTGATCCCGTCATTTGGTTCGTCAGGTGTTGGCTCGTCGTCAGGTGTTGGTTCGTCAACAGCGGCTTGGTCAAGCAATGTCTGGTCGGCGGCTTCTGCCTCTTGATCCTCACTTTCGTCTTCAAACACGATAATCTCTTCTGATTTCTGGAGCAACTCCGTCTTCCTCCGAGGAACCCGGTCGGCGTAATGGCAGGCGACTCCACGGTCGGTACACATGGAGCACTCCGGCTTTTGCTTCGTACACTTGAGCTTGGCGGCCTTGCAAGGGTTGCAGGCGCCCCTTGTTTTCTGTGATTGAGACTTCTGGGCAGAGGTTCCGTCGGCTGACTCGTGGGCGGCGGCGGCAACAGACTTTCGTTTGCGGCCCCTGGTCTTCTTGGCGGACTGGGGAGCCTCGACTTCGGGAGCTGGAGAGGCTGGTTGGGCGGATGCTTGCTGGGCTTGGGCGCCGTTGTCGGGGTGGACGATTTGGAGGCGCTCGGCGCCGTACTCGACGAGCAGAGACAGAGACTCTTGCTGCAATTCTGGTGATTGGTTGGAGAAGATGTCGAATTGTTCTTTGTTGAGTGATTTCGGATCGACACCCGCTTCGGAAAGAAGCGTTATCGCCCGCTCGCGACGTTGCTGACTCTCCTCGGCTGATACGTTGAGCGGCAGCATGCCCGTCATATCTTCTGTGCCGTCCGTGGCGGCTTGCTGGGCATTAGCTCCCCCAAGGGCCGGGTCCTGGGCTGTCTGGGACTTGCTTTTCCTCTTCTTTTGCCGCTTGGGCTTTGGTGTATCGGTGCTGGCGGATGCTTGAGGCTGATCACCCGTCAGAACGGGATCAATCACAGATTCACCCTCGGCTTCCGCATCGGTTTTCTTGTTGCGCCTTTTCGGTGGCTTGGGATTGCCGTTTTCGTCCAACACAGTCGACAAGCGCTTCTTGCCCGACCTGGCTTTCTCCTTGCCCACCACCTGTGCTCCGTCTGCTGCCGCAGTTTCAGCATCACCTTCCCCTTGTGTTGCACCTAAAGCCTTTCCTCCTTTCCCCTTTGGTTGGCCTTTAGAGATGGGTGGTGGCTTGAAGTATTCCGACATTTGGGCGACAGTCCGGTGGAGAGGTGTGTGGTCGTACTGAATGGAGATGGCCGAGTCCCTTCTTGGGAACGTGATGGCTATGGACCCACGGCAGTCAAAGGCAGGACGAGCTGCAAGAAAGAGAGAGAGAGAGAGATAGACAGATTAGTGTGTGTGTGCTCGCAACAACACCCAGGCAGGATTCGACTTACCCTTCATGACGGGATCACGCTCTTGGGTGCTATACTCCAAGATGGCATTCTTGGGAGGGTTCTTTGCAGACTGCCGCGCCCACTCCTGGTGGGAATCCTTGCAGACGTACGTAATCTTCCATCCCTCGGCCCCTCTCGAAAAATCTCTGACAATCCACGAACTTGCGTCGGCTTCGCTGATGGCCGATATGATGTGCTTTGACACGGTCCTTTGCACGAGCGGGTTATCGGTCTGGTTTGTGAGCGCGTCGCCGGCGCTGATGAATCTCTGAGTCTGGCCATTGACGGTTTGGACCCTTCCGACGCTGGGCGGCCTGCTGTCCCGCAGCGACGGGTCGATGCCGGACTGGCTCTCAAAAGCATCGTTCTCGGTCTCGCCAAGTGGCAGCTCGAGCTCGGCCGAGGATCTCAGATAAAGCGTGGTGGAAATGTGTGACGTGCGCGTCGGCGTGGTATTCTCGCTGATGATGTCGCGAAGGCGCGCGCCAATATCTCCGAGGGTCGCGTAACCTCTCTCTGTGTTCTGGTGACTGGCACTGCTTCCTCCCAGCATGCGCTGGAGGAATTCGTCGTCCATGTCGTCCGTTGGATACCGTAGTCGTTGCCGATGACGCGGCGATGGCGACACTATAGATGGCGATGAAAAAAACGTAAATGCAAATCCGTCGCTTGGACCGGGCCTTGAGCTCAAAGATTCAGATGTTCTGGGTGGATGCAAATTACTGTTGGGGGATGTTTAGATAGAACACGCGTGAGCGGCACGTGTTGAGGTGGGCGATGGTACGTACCGAGGGCAATATGTAATAAAATAAATAAATGATAAATCCAGTGAAGCACAGCACAGCCAGCCTTCTGTTAAGAAATAGATAACCAAGAGAAATAATTAATCATAAAGCCTGGAATATCTCGCTTTGTTGAGCTCAGGCAAATAAATCTTGGCAGTGCTATCTATCCAGATAGACCATGTATCAGTGTTTTACTTGATATATCATATGGATAGGTCCCTTGTGGATAGATATCAGCCCGCCTTGTTGATGACGCTCTTCATCTTGCTTTGCTTCTGAAGCGCGAGCTTCCTCGCCATCTTTGCCTGCGTGGCTATCCCCATGTCACTCGAGCCTTCTAGCTCCCGCAGGAGTTCCATTCCTCTGCCTTCACCCTGCATCGCACTCGCCTTGGCCAACGGCAGCACGCATTCCATCTCCATCCACCAGTCACCCCCTGCGACCTCCCAGCTACCGTCTCTCGCCATCTGGCATCCATCCCTGTCCTTTGGGGGGGCCGGGGTTTTGCCGTGCGTCTTCACCACCTTGGCCTTGCTTGCCGGTTCTTGATACTGTTGGTCAGGATTCAGCGGCTTATAGATCCTTGGCAGTGACAGCCTCCTCGCCATGCCAAGACACGCAAACGCTCCGTCCAGGTGGTTTGTCTTTGCGCACCCCCACGCCAGCTTGTCGTAGAACTCGCTTGGTGCTGGTTTCACTATCGCGGCTGCCAGGAAATCGATTGCCAGCGCCATCAGCATGTGCGGGTCTGTTGCGTGGGACACCAACGGAAGAAATGTGTAGATTGTCGGGTTGGCCAGGCACGTGGGGAGGTGCGATTGCAGAGCGCGGTATATGTCCATGGCTGTGGCAAACCCGTATTGCTCGGCGGTGGCTTCAATGACGACATCGCCCGCTGCCGGCGGAACGGCATATTCGGTGCCAAGCTGTGCGAGCGCTTCAAACGCCGAGTCGAGCAGCGTGGCGTCTTGCTTCAACGCACGGAACAAGAGCCGCGTATTCTCGTGCTCGACCGGGATCCTGGCCTTGTGCATGATACACAGCACCTTGAAGGCGTCAATCGCGGAGCCGTTGGTGGAATGAAGGTCGACAAGTGCTTCGTAATGATGCAACGGCACCTTGGAGCCCCTGGCCACAAGCTCCTCAAACGCTTCAGTTGCAAGTGCGGCATCGCCGTGTCGTGCGGCTGTGTTTATGACGTTGCCGATAGTGCCGTCGGAGACGTGGAGCTCCGTCCCGCGCTCGGTGCTGCCCCAGACGTATTTTGTACCGGGATAGTGGTGGGCCAGGCTGAAGGAGTCAAGCATGATATAAAGTATATCTGGGTGTGGGCGCGCAAAGGGGCCGCGAAGGCGGTGAAGCAGGATCTGTAGAGCTTCGTCATGAAAGCCTGCTTCTGAGAATACCACGGCGAACACGTCGAGGACCCAGGGAGAAATGGCTTGCGTAGGACGTGTTTGCTGGTTCCGGGAGATGACAGACTCGAGCTTCTCCAAGGCAGACTCGTACTGGCCGTCGCGGAGCAGGCCAAGCGCAATATGTTCATGATCCATCGGGTCAAGCGGTATATTGGCATCTTCTAGTTCCTGTAGTATCTCCATCCGCAGGAGATAATGAGGATGGACAGTCAAGGCCTTGTTTCACACTCTTTTTTAGCGTTTATCGCAGACGCATACATATATATATACATATATACATATATGTATATATGTATAAATATAAATGACCGGGCAGCTCAATACCTACTTGAAGAGTGTTCCTGTATATTACAGCACTTCTACGAACCCCGAGTGTTTCCATTTCGTGCAGCACATCTCTGATGGATCGCGCCGAGCCTTGCGGGTCCGCCATGGAGGCAAGGACGGCTTCGTAAAGCTCAGTAGTGGGGGCCCTTTCTGTTTTACGAACTTTGAGAAGAGCGCTCAAGATAACCGCTGCTCGATTATAGCCGTCCGACTGAGCTGCCATCTTCGGCAGGGCCGCCCGGAGGACCTCGGATGGCGCATCTCTGATATGTGCAGGCAGTCTCCTTGTCGGGATATTCAGAAGGGTCTCTACCTGCTTGTGAACTGGCTGTGGGGGCCCGCTTCCGCTTCCCGTCTCTGACTCTGTTTCTGATGTAAATCTTCGTTGCTGCAAGAGAAGATTAGACGAGGCCACACCCACGCGAGAGGCTTTTGTAGCACGATCCGGCCGATATTTCAGAGTCCGATACAACGTAATCGCATCGACCGATGGGCAAAAGCAGGGACAAACACTGTTATAAACGGCCCTGGGCGTGTTCATTGTTTCTTGGAAGCCGGTGTTGGATCCTGGAACTCGCTTATCATTATAGTATTTGCATCTTGTGGTTGAGATTTCGGGCTGCGTAGGCACGTGACCATATTAAAAGAAATGCCACTGCACTGAATCGCGACCTGGATATGTATCTAGAGAATTCCTGGGTTGGAACCCAACACTGCATCACATGTTCAATGTATAGCCATCCTTGGCTCTGGGACTGGCTGTTTCGGAGGTGGTCGAGAATAATGAATGTCCACTGACGAAGAAATGCTTCCGAGACATATTCATGTATGAAGCCGCCTTGTATAAATATCAGCTGCCTTACGTGATTTTTATAACATTCGGGGCCTTGTCGTCGTGATATTAAAGCAACCATATCTGACTGCATATAAACTGTCCCTTAAACAAACAACGCAAGAGGGCGAACGAAAGTTTTGTCATTATGGTGGCGGCGCCCCTGCTCCGATCCATCACCGGAGTATCATGACCTACGATATCAAGCATTCATGTTACCGCCACGGGGTACACCCCTGCCTCCTCTTGGACCTCTGCCACCTCTTCCGCCGCGATCTCCGCCTCTTGTACTCTGTTGTCCTCCGCCACGGCCACCCTTGAACCCCTGTTGTGCGTATTGTGGCTGACTTTGATTTTCTTTGACAAGATCGATAAGCTCGTCGGGAAAGCGGAGGTACTTGATCTGCAGGTAAAAAAATGAAATAAAATGGACTTCATGAGCCCCCATGTCAAAAAATTTATTGAGTCTGGAGAGGAGGATACTTACATTGTTGCCTTTGACATATGCCTCATCTAATCGTTTGTACTCTAACTCTTCGCCGTCCTAACCGCATATCCAGCTATCAGCATCATTGTCCAGTCGTTGTCATGTCCATTTGGGAATTTGTAGCGTCTGTGGTGTGGCCAGCGTGAAACAGGCAGCAAAGACTGACCGGGATCGTTTGTATCACCTCCTTGAGTATGAGGTTCATCCAAGTGTCGCATTGATCGAGGTGTCCGTTGAGGGTTTCGCCGTTCTTGAGCTCCACGAGCATGGGGTGGCCTTGGGCCGCATTGAGAAGACTGAGCGGTAGCTACCAGGGAGGGAGCCGTGTGGTCAGTTTCTCGGTAACGGCAACAATATCGCATAGTTTGAAATCAACGTACCATCTTGCGAAGTAGCTATTTTTGCGTCTGCCCCGAGTGAAACGATGGCTGCTTAAATGGCAATTAAGTTGATGACGTTGGTGGAGGGAGGCCTGATGATAAAGCTGCGCGAGCGCCAAATCACGTGCCACATCGCGAACCACAAATTATGGAGACCTGACTATACATATTAGATAAGCTGCAGCAGATATATTTCAGCACCAAAGGTCTATTGATAGCGCTTCAAAGAGACATAAAATATTAAATCCTCCGACGCAACAGTGTCTACGTTGTGAAAAGACCCCTCCTCCAGTCCCTGGCATTCAACCCATCCCGTCAACCGTCAACCCATCATCTTGTCACAGGCTTTTGGTGGCTATCAGCGAATTGTATCATCGTCGTTACTTCAAAACCCTGTCGGGTGATGGCGAGACATTTTAAATATTTTACCCCAACAACATTCTACGCTCAAGATGAGGCAATGGCAACTGCGATGGCCTGAGCATCGGAGTGTGAGATGGAGACATTGACATTCTTGACCCCGGCAGCTTCGGCAGCTTTGGAAGCCTCACCATGGAGCTGGCATGTCGTTAGCATTGATGCAAGTGCAGAATCTGTATTTGGGCGAGCTTACCTTGACCTCCGGCGCCCCGCTTTCGCCCTTGATTATCTCAATATCCTTCATGGAGGCACCAGCACCCTGGCTAGTGACGCCCAGAGATTTAAAAACGGCCTCTTTGGCACTCCAGCGACCAGCAAAAGAGCTCTGCGGGCTAGGGGCCTGACGGCAATAGTCGATCTCGGCAATGGTGAAGTTGCGCTCGATGAAGGTCTCATTTTGAATGTTGATAGCAGAGATATCCTCAACATCGACGCCGACCTTGCTCGCGGCACCGCTGGCCTTTTGCATCAAGGCCTCCGTCATCTCCACGGTCGATTTGAGCTTGGATTCAACCTTCTTCTGGGCTCGCTTCGCAAAGTCCTCTGGGTAGGTATAAAGGGAATTCGTCTTGCTGACAGTGACACGGGCGTCGGGATTGAGGAGGACATGGCGGAGCTGCTCCTCTGTATACGGAGCCTCGTTCTTCGCGACGAAGAGAGTGTTGTTGATCAGACCGTTGTGGAAGTACCGGTATGCCTTCTTCTGACGAGCCTGGACCTTAGCACTGTACTCAGCATATGCATCTTCGTCAAGTGTGGCAAAGAGATAGTTGGGATGAATGCCGATGACTTGAGCGCCCTTCTGACCGAAACCGAACGACGTGACAGAGAAAGCCTTGATGCCGTCCGTTTGGATGCTTCTGCTGGGGTAGACAATCAGATCAAAGTCTTCCATGGCCTTGTCAACATTGTCGGCGTTGCGATTTCCCGGGACTAGACCTGTGTTGAGAACTTGCAGGCATCCGTTGAGCATCCAGGCGCCAGCGGCACCCTTGGGGTGGCCGGTGAGATACTTCTGGAAGATTCCGAGGATGGCGTTGCCCTTTTTGCGTCCGAGGTGCCGGAGCTGGGAGCAGACGACGGACGACTCGTTCTTGTCGTTGGCCTTGGTCGAGGTGCCGTGGAAAGAAGCAACGCCGAGATCATCAATGGTGAGGCCCCACGTAGCAAGGGCCCCGCGGAGCGGCGCAATGGTAGGATCGGTCTTCCAGAAGTTGTTGCCGAGGCTGCGAAGAAGCTCCCTGCGCTGCCTGTCTGCCTCCTTCTCGATGTGGAGCGCACGATACTGGGCGTACTCCTTCTCGTTGAAAGAAGAGCCCTGAGCCTTCATGGCCTCAATCTCGTCCGAGAGAAATTCGAGCTCGCTCTCCTGCCACAGCAGGATCTGCTTCTTGCGACGCTCGATCTGGCGGCGCCGGTAGTTGATGTCCAGAAGAGGAGGAGAAAACTTGCCAGGGTTCTCCCGGGCAGTCGTGAGAATACCTTGGCCCGGCGCGGGCACTGACCTGCCAATCTTGTCGCTCGCTGTCGTCGTGAGAGCGATGATACCGTAGATGGGCACACCCATTTCGAGAGCAAGCTTTGCAGTCATGATGATCTGAACACCGCAGCCCTGTGACTCCATGAAGCCATCTCGGGTGGTAGTGGTCGGCCGAGACATCTCGCCCGGAGTCCGGCCATGCTCGAATTCATCGACAGCATTGCTTGTGGCCTTCATATTGGCAAACTCATACGAGCCCTCCTCGCCAAAGTCATCGAAGCCACCAACGAAGCAGATCCGAGCCTTGCCTTCCATGATGGTCTCGTAGCCGGTATCTACCGACTCAACGGCAGTGGCGCAGGCACCGACCGGCGTCTTGATGGGGCCAGACGAGGACAGGAGCAGCATGTTGACCCACGCAGACATGGTGTTGATGAAGGACTCTTGGAGGATATCATTCTGAAGAGGCAAGTCGAGGAAGCGATCCCTGTGCATGCCACGGAGAGCGGCCGCACCACCCATGCCCGAACCGACACATATACCGACCTCTGATACGTGCACATATTGGTAAAACTCGTACGGATCCGTGATGCCGGCCGAGAGGAGCGTCTCGGCGGTTGAGACGAGAAGGAAGAGAGCAACAGGGTCAACTTGGGAGATGATATCGTCGGGGATGCCGTAGAGTTTGGGGTCCCAGCCGGTGGGAATCTGGCCCGCCACAAGGCGGTCGAAGCGAAGAGCCTTGGGAATCCAGAGACTGGCCCCCTTCTTCATTCGGACGAGGTACTCGCCACTCTCTGGGATTTCAAAGATCTCAACTTTATCTCCGTGCTCGCGCCTAAAGTTCTCCGCCGTTTCCTGGGACGCCTCAAAGGGCTCGAGGTCCTCCTCGATGACAACCTCGTGGAGGAGCTGTTTTTTGTTGGGATCATAGCCTTGGAAGAGTTCTGGCTCGATCAGGCGGATACCCGAATGCTCCAGAATGAACTTCTCGTACTTGGTCTTGACATCTTTGTCGTCGACAGGCTCGCCAGTCTTGGCGTCAACCCAGCCCGAATAGACCCTGTTCTTGATGCGGCCATTAAAATTCTTGATAAGACCCATGATCCAAGCCATCTCAACACAACCTTCAAGAGAGAACTCCCCGTATGCTTCCATCTCCCAGCGAGTACGTGAGTTGCCCCATGGGCCGACTTCGGCAAACCCTGTGACGACAACGACTTTCTCAAGATCAACCATACCCTTGAGGTTGCCGTTGAGGGGTGCGATGTCCTCTTTCCAGTCCGGAAGGTTGGGGAAGTCGAACTTGATGTTGGCGCGGGGTTCAATGGTCTTCTTCTTGTTGAGGACTTCAGAGTTGGGGCCGTTGACAATGGTGTTCTCGATAGCGCTCTCCTTGGTGATGGCGCGGCGGATCTCGCTGTTCTCCATAATGTCTTTGCGGAGCTTTGTCAAGATCGAGTTGAGGTTGGGGATGAATTGGAGGCCGCCGTTTAGGTCGGCAAACACAGGCTCGGTCTGGCAGAGATCGACCACGACAGGAGACATGAGACAAAGAATGTTGAAGGCCATCTCCTGCTGAGAGAAGGTGCGGACCCCGAAAGCCTCGACACCTTCGGCCACGATGTTGTTGCCGGACATGAGACCGGTACCACGAGTCCAGCCGATGACAGCACCGCAAATGGTAAGGTAGTTGCCCCAGTCCTCGGAAGACCAACGGTTGAAGAGGGTCTCCAATCCAAGCTTGGACTCGGAGTACAGGCCATCGCTGCCGAATGTGCCGTGGTTCGGGGATAGGGGGAGAACAACTTGGGCAGGGCGGGTCTCTATGCCGTGCTCCATCTTTTGAGTCTTGACAGCACCAAGAAGTCGTAAGAGGTTGGTCAACATGATGCGATGAGCCAGCTCAGACTTGGAATCGATACCATCAATCTGGCGGCCGTTCTCCGATATGGCGGCAAAGGGCACGATGTAGTCAAGGTCCCACCCAAGGCCATGCTTGGTGTCGTATATGTAGTTAACGAGGGCCTCGACATCTTGCCTGCTGCCTTGGTTGAAGGGAGCCACGATAAGCTGGGAGCCCCGAGAACCGTATCGGGTGTACATGTTCTGATAGTACTCGGTGACCTCTCGCGAGAATCGGCTGGTGGTAACGATTACCTTGGCGCCACCGCTGATAAGGCCTTCCAGAACCTGAGCGCCGATGGAGCCAACACCGGCACCAGTCATCAGAACATATCTGCCCTCGAAGCTGATACCGGACTTGGCAGCCTCCTCAAGGCAGTCGAGGTATGTGCCGGTCAACTTCTTGCTGTAGTCCCAGCCGTGAATGTTTTTGCGTTTCAAGTGCAGGAAAGGAATGGTCTCGACCTTGGCCTTGGCGCTGTTGGTCTTGATGGTGGCCTTCTTAATGCCGCCGTTGCTCTTGCCATTCTCCTTGGGGATAATCTGGCTCTCGTTCATGGCCAAAGACCGGAGAACGTCGCCGTATAGGCTCTTGATCTCAAGCTGAGACGTCTTGGATATTTTGTGCTGCTGCTTGATGAGACGATAGATGCGCTGGAGGTCATTCTGAACCTTGGTGCGGTTACCATACTCCGAGATCTTACCACCCTCGGCCATCTGCTGCACATAGTGCTCCAACTTGCGGCAGCTGGCGCGTGGGACTTCCTCATAGTTTAGTGTGCCGCGAGCATCGATTGTTGTCCTGGGACCAGTGGGAACAGATACATCCTTGTACACAGGGGAAACGTCGAGCGTGTCTTTGCAGTTTTCGATGAGCTGCCCGCCAAGCTCCTTTGCCAACTTGTAGGTCTCGCCACGCTCAGTTGGACAGTTGTCGATGTGGTATTGCATGAACTCGAGCAGCTTGGGGTTGGAACGGTTCATGATGCGGATGCATTGGCTGACAATCTCGCGATCAACGGCCTTGAGCCTCCCAAAAATAACGTCAAAGTACATGCTGAGAGCATCCTGCCTGGCCCAATTCCAAGACGAGTCGTATACGCGAGTTTTTAGTGGGCTGAAGACAGGCTCGATACCGGCAGCGTAAAAGTCGCCGTGCTCTGCTGTCCATAGATCAAGCTGTGCCTGCAAGACCTTCTCCGTCTGCTGGGAGTTGATAAAGGCCTTGTCACCAGCCCGCAGATCCATCTTGAGGTATCTGGCCAACAACTCGAGTTGCTGCTTGAAAAGAGCCCGCTGGTCCTTGGTAAGGGCATCGATTGCGGCGGGATCCATCATCATGCCACCACCGGCGCCAGCAGCAGGGCCGGCGGCTGAACCACTAGACAGGCTTACACCGGCAACGTCGGCGTACTTTTGAGTGACGGAGTCAAGGAATCCTTTGGCATCATTATCGGAGCCCAAACGTGCTGGTGGCTCCATGGTCAAGGCCAGCAAAAGAGCTCCATCTTGCCTACCGGAGCCAAGACCCCATCTTGTGTCGAGATACTTCCGTGCGGTGGTAATATTGAAGCCACCCGGCATCTTTGATGAAATCAGGCGAGCGATAAGAGCCTGCGACTGCTTACCCAATTGGCCGTTAAAGGTTGCCTGCATGGACGCGCCGAGCTCATCAAGAGGTGTGTCTTCTGGCTTCTCTGGCGTGGAGCCAAACTCCTTGCCGAGATCGCCGAGAATTTCGTTTTGTAGCGTTGATTTGCCTATCATGCATGAGGTGTTAGAAATTGACATGAGGTTCGAACACTCGGATTTGGAAGACAAAGACATACCACCGACGAGATCCTTGATGGATTTACTTAGTGGTATCTCAAGAAGTCCCTTTTTCAGCTTTTGTGCGACCAAAGAGCGGACGATGTCGACGGCCTGAACCGGAGCATCGGGAACTTGAGCGGCGGGGCCGGCACTTGGTGGTAGGGGAGCGGCGGCCACTGGGGCCGAAGCCGGGGCACCGGCTGCGGCAACGGGGGTTGATCCAGAGGCAGATGGAGCAGGGGTCTCTGGCTCCTCCTCGACGGGGTCGACATCGTAGTAAATTTCCTTGGCGTCTTTGTTGTAGCAGAGAATTTGCCGTTGCACCGATTTTGCAGCATCGTAAGCCTCGTATTTAGACGCCAGCGTGCGCTTTGCCATTACACCTAGGGTCTCAGCAGGGCCGATTTCCACAATGCGCTCGGCAAGCGTCTCGGCGAGGAAAACATCTTGGGTCTCGATCCATCTAACAGGTGATGCGAACTGGTAGGCGAGAAGCTCGATAAGGAGCGTGTGGGCAAGCTCCTGTTCGGTTTCGGGACGCATGGTGGATTGTGAACGGCGGGTATCTGAGGGAAGAGAGCAAAAGGAAAGACGACGGAGACACAGATTTATCCACTCGAGGACGTCTAGATAAAAGAGCTGTCAGTCAGTCTCTGCGGAGCAATTATTTGCAGTATAATCAATGGATTGGAATTGGCGAATTGAGAGGATGGGAGGAGGCCATACCTTGAACCCGAGGGTGAGAAACGGATACTTGGCTTTTCTCGTATGGTCGGGAGCTAAGGAAATAAATCTCGAGATTGGGGGGGTGTGGGTGGGTGGTTTGGTGGTGTCCTCTAAAAAAAAAAATACAATCGCAGCGTAACAAATCAGCGACAGGGGAGGAGGGGCTTTGTTGAGCGTGGGCTCACCGCCCGCATGAGGTTCCTGGCGAGCTAAACTACATCAAATCTGGACACTCATTACGTCCATATAACGTAAAGATATCCTCAACAAGTTCAAAACTCTAGTGAAAGTATAAAGCCAATATCATCCGCCCAGATGTTGAGGCCGTGGATCACCAATCACCTGTAAATCTTATCTATCTATGTACGGATACTTACCTACGTATGGTGGATGGGTGCAGGGAAGAATAACATTGTGTTCGAGGAAGGAGGGGTACACTTGGTCGAGTAAGGAGAAAGACAATGTGTTCCAGGCTATGATATCCTCCTATGCCGGTATTTGCCGACGGGCTTGAAAATCATCTTTAATAAAGATGAGACTACGTGTCCTCAAAATTACACTATTTTTGTTATGAATTATGATTAGAGTTATAAGACTTATTTACATTAGGTTTCCTCCAAAAAAAATGACTTTACCAATGCGGGGCAGATCTTTGGGCGGGGAGGCACAAACAAACTTTGAGTCCTTCTCACCGCCTGCCTGCCTGGGCAGATTACTCAACTCACTGTCACGATAATTGAAGTCTATGTGCACCTTGTTCACTCAACAACAAAGATCGGATCATTCTTATCTATAATCTGCTCGTAGTTGACGTTTATCAAACTTATCAGGCCCGAGTCAAATCCTGTATCTGGCTGAGATTATCGTAGTTCGGAAGGAGAGTGGTTATGAGTCGCTGGGATCCCAGGGTGTATTTGTTGAGGAACCTGATGAAGATTCTGTAGGCTAGGCTAGACCCCAACAAAAAAAAGGGGGGTCAATGGATGTCCATTGGTGCCATTGGCCTAATTGGTACTATCTCAAATAAGTCCGTGCACCTTATCCGTTTGTTATCGTCTCGCCGGCTATCTGGTCCCTTCCACCAAAAAAAAACCCCCACCATTATCAAGTCCAAACATCATCTCGAAATAAGAGTGGTATTTTCTCCTTGAGACTCTTGGCGTTGTGCTTTGCGAGCTGGGCGTCGATTCTTATCTTCAACTTTCCCTTTGGTTCAACCACCGCCCTGCTCTACCATACCAACTCGGTCGATCGGTGGAAAATCCTGGGTTCCTGATCCTCTTTGTTGAGTATTAGGAGACCATTGACTTGATCAATTGAGTGAGTGGCCTGCTTGGCTTTCAAGAAAACGTGCAAGAACGACCTCGTAGCTAATATCACTCTTTTACCAGTCCCATACAACCCGACCATACCTTCGTACTTCTTGAGATACCCCGTTCCATCATGTTCAACAACGGTTCCCAGACGGGAGTCACTACTCCTCGTTCTGGTGCTTCCTTGCGCCCATTGACACTCTCGCACGGCTCTCTCGAGACTGCCTTCCTTATCCCCACTGGCATCCACTTCCACGCGACTGTCCTCAAGGATAGGTTCAATGCTAGCCTTCCTGCTCCAACGGACGAACTCGCTCAGGATGATGAGCCGTCATCTGTGGCCGAGCTGGTGGCTCGGTACCTGGGCTTCATCGCCAAGGAAGTCGATGACGGCGAGGATGATGCTCAGGGATCCTACGACGAGGTCCTGAAGCTCATCCTCAATGAGTTTGAGCGCGCTTTCCTACGAGGCAACGAAGTGCACGCTCTTGCGGCCACGCTTCCAGGAATCGACGAAAAGAAGCTTGTTGTCATCAAGAGTTATTACAATGCCCGCTCAGTGTCCAACCGGAACATCAAGCCCCACCAGTCCGCGCTGATCAGGGCGGCCGATGACGGGTCCGCAAAGATATATTCCATCTTCGGTGGTCAGGGTAACATAGAAGAATACTTTGAGGAGCTCCGCGAGGTCTTTGAGACATATCAAATTTTCATTGGCGACCTCATAACATCCTCAGCAGACCTGCTTCAAAATCTGGCAAACCATCCGGACGCCGAGAAACTCTTCCCCAAAGGTCTTGACATCATGACATGGCTGCGCAAACCCGAGACCACGCCTGACGTGGATTATCTCATATCGGCACCAGTTAGCTTCCCTCTCATTGGTCTCGTGCAACTGGCGCACTATGAGGTGACGTGCAAGGTCATGGGCTACCACCCTGGGTTCCTACACGATCGGATCAGCGGCTCCACTGGCCACTCGCAAGGTGTGATCTTGGCCGCCGCCACTGCTGCGGCTGACTCTTGGGAATCATGGAGGGATATCTCCGTCTCCGCTCTTACCATACTCTTCTGGATCGGTGCGAGGAGCCAGCAGACTTTCCCTCGTACATCATTGACACCTACAATGCTCCGTGACTCTGCGGAGCATGGCGAGGGGAACCCGACACCAATGTTGAGCATCCGCGACCTCCCGCTGGCTGAGGTTCAGAAGCACATCGATAAGACCAATCACTACCTCCCCGAGGATCGTCACATCGCCATCTCGCTCGTCAACAGCCCGAGAAATCTCGTGATTGCTGGCCCCCCCATGTCTCTGTACGGTCTCAACTCGCAACTTCGCAAGGTCAGGGCAGCCACGGGGCTCGACCAGAACCGCATTCCCTATACAGAGCGCAAACTCCGTTTCGTTCATAGGTTCCTCCCAATCACAGCGCCATTCCACAGTAAATACCTTGCCTCGGTCGCCGATCTTCTCGATTCCGACCTTAAGGATGTCCGCATCGACTCTAGTTCCCTCAAGATTCCTGTATACAACACAAACACTGGTAAGGATCTGAGGGAGGAGGTCGAGGGCAACGTTGTGCCTGCACTCATTCGTATGATCACACGAGACGTCGTGAACTGGGAAACAGCCACTGTTTTCCCCGAAGCCACCCACGTTCTCGACTTTGGTCCTGGTGGTATCTCTGGCCTCGGCATCCTCACCAGCCGCAACAAGGAGGGTACCGGAGTTCGCGTCATTCTTGCTGGCTCGGTCAACGGCACACTCTCCGAGATTGGCTACAAGTCGGAAATCTTTGATAGAGACGAGGAGAATGCCGTAAAGTACGCTATTGACTGGGTAAAGGAGTTTGGCCCCCGCTTGGTGACCACGTCGAGTGGACAGACGTTTGTCGACACAAAGATGAGCCGCTGGCTTGGCATTCCGCCGATTGTTGTTGCCGCCATGACGCCTGCTACTGTGCCCTGGGACTTTGTTGCGGCAACAATGAACGCCGGTTATTACATTGAGCTTGCTGGTGGCGGCTACTTTGACTCAAACTCAATGACCGAGGCCATCAAGAAGATCGAGGCTGCCATCCCTGCCGGACGTGGCATTAACATAAACCTGATCTACGTCGCCCCCCGCGCCATGCAGTGGCAGACGCCCATGGTAACCAGGCTCAGGGCTGAGGGCGTCCCTATCGAGGGCATGACGATTGGTGCCGGCGTTCCCTCGCTCGAGGTCGCCCAGGAGTACATCAATACCATGGGCCTCAAGCATATCGGCTTCAAGCCCGGCTCCATCGATGCTATCCAGGCCGTCATCAATATCGCCAAGGCCAACCCGACCTTCCCGGTCATGCTTCAATGGACTGGAGGCCGTGGTGGCGGCCACCACTCGTACGAGGACTTCCACCAGCCCATCCTGCAGATGTACGGCCGGATCCGCCGCTGCGAGAACATCATCTTGATTGCTGGGTCTGGATTTGGTGGCGCCGAGGACACCTACCCATACATCACGGGCGAGTGGTCCAAGAAGTACGGCTACCCCCCCATGCCCTTTGACGGCTGCCTCTTTGGCAGTCGCATGATGGTTGCAAAGGAGGCGCACACAAGCAAGGCGGCCAAGCAGGCCATCGTTGATGCCCCCGGTGTCGAAGACAGCGAATGGGAGCAGGCATACAAGGGCCCAGCCGGAGGTATCATTACCGTCCGTTCCGAGATGGGCGAGCCCATTCACAAGCTCGCCACCCGTGGTGTCCGCTTCTGGTCCGAGATGGACCAGAAAATCTTTAGTCTCCCCAAAGAAAAGCGAGTGGCCGAGCTCGAGAAGAACCGCGACTACATCATCAAGAGGCTCAACGATGACTTCCAAAAGCCCTGGTTTGGCAAGAACAAGGCCGGCAAAGCTGTTGACCTGGACGAGATGACGTATGGAGAGATTGTGCGTCGCCTGGTCGAGCTTCTATACGTCAAGCATCAAGATAGGTGGATCGACTGGTCTTTTGCCCGCCTCACTGGTGATTGGCTGCACCGCGTGGAGGAACGTTTTACCTCGAAGCCCGGCCAGCCCTCGCTCCTTCAGAGCTACAACGATCTCAAAACGCCATTCGAGACTGTCGAGCGCTTCATGGCCGGCTACCCGGAGGCCGAGACGCAGATTGTGAATGCGCAGGATGTGCAGCACTTCCTTGCCCTTTGCACACGTCCAGTCCAGAAACCGGTCGTCTTTGTGCCCGCGCTCAACGACGACTTCGAGTTCTACTTCAAGAAGGATTCTCTGTGGCAATCCGAGGATCTCGATGCCGTTGCCGGCCAGGATGTGGGCAGAACCTGCATCCTCCAGGGCCCAGCCGCTGCCAGGTTTGCCAACGTGCTGGACGAGCCCATAAAGGACATACTTGATGGCATCCACAACGGCCACATTGAGGCCCTGACCAAGGACTACTACAACGGCGACAAGGCCCTCATCCCCGCCGTCGAGTACTTTGGCGGCAAGCTTGTCGAGACGGAGATCCCGCTCGACATGGATAGTTTGACAGTCTCTTATGATGAACACAAAAACCTGTACCGTGTGTCCGAGTCCCCCGGCGCGGTCATGCCGTCACTTGACTCGTGGCTTTCCCTTTTGGCCGGGCCAAACCGCAATTGGCGCCATGCGCTGCTCACGAGTGATGTCGTTGTGCAGGGTCAGCTGTACCAGACAAACCCCGTCAAGCGCCTGTTCACCCCGGTGCCTGGCCTGTATGTCGAGATTGACCACCCTAACACGCCTTCCAAAACATTTATCACGGTCAAAGAGCAGCCCAGGCACAACTACTACGTCGACGTTCTCACGATTCGCTTCGCGGGAGACAACGAGATCGTTGTCGAGTTGATCAAGGAAACCACGGCCCTTGGGCAGCCTATCACTCTGCCGTTCAAGTTCACCTATCATCCGGAGTGCGGTTATGCCCCTATCCGCGAGGTGATGGATGACCGTAACGACAGGATCAAGGAGTTTTACTGGAAGGCATGGTTCGGAAAGGATCCGGTCGACCTCGACGCCGATGTCACGAGCAAATTTGATGGTGGCAAGGCTGTCATTACTGGCGAAGACATCAACAACTTTGTTTATGCCGTTGGCAACACTGGCGAGGCCTTTGTCGACAGGCCCGGCAAGGTTGTGTACGCACCAATGGACTTTGCCATTGTGATCGGCTGGAAGGCCATCACCAAGCCTATCTTCCCTCGAACCATCGACGGCGACCTTCTCAAGCTCGTCCATCTCTCGAACCAGTTCCGCATGATGCCTGGCGCGGAGCCGCTCCGCAAGGGCGACGAGGTTTTGACGACTGCTCAGGTTAACGCGGTGATCAACCAGGAATCCGGCAAAATGGTCGAGGTTTGCGGGACGATAACGCGCGACGGCGAGCCCGTCATGGAGGTGACGTCGCAGTTTCTGTACCGCGGGGTCTACACGGACTTTGAGAACACGTTCCAGCGCAAGATCGAGACGCCCGTCCAGGTTCACCTTGCCACAACCAAGGATGTTGCTGTCCTTCGTGCCAAGGAGTGGTTCATACTCGACGACCTGCCCGAGATTGACTTGCTCGGCCAGACTCTCACTTTCCGGCTGCAGAGTCTGGTACGGTTCAAGAACAAGAACGTGTTCAACAGTGTGGAGACTCGTGGAGAGGTCCTTCTCGAGCTGCCGACGAAGGAGGTGATTCAGATTGCCAGCGTCGACTACGAGGCGGGCCTGTCTCACGGCAACCCTGTCATCGACTACCTCGAACGTACTGGTTCACCGATCGACCAGCCGGTCCACTTTGAGAATCCCATCCCGCTGAGCGGCAAGACTCCTCTCCAGCTCAAGGCTCCGGCTTCCAACGAAAACTATGCTCGCGTGTCTGGCGACTACAACCCGATTCATGTGTCTCGCGTGTTCTCGACGTACGCCAACCTTCCAGGAACCATCACACACGGCATGTACTCGAGCGCTGCCGTCAGAAGTCTGGTGGAAACCTGGGCGGGCGAGAACGACATTGGGCGGGTTCGCAGCTTCCACGCCTCTCTTGTTGGCATGGTCTTGCCCAACGACGACATCCAGGTCAAGCTCCAGCACGTGGGCATGGTATCCGGTCGCAAGATCATCAAGGTCGAGGCCAGCAACAAGGAGACGGACGAGAAGGTCCTCATTGGCGAGGCCGAGATCGAACAGCCGCGCACAGCATACGTCTTTACGGGCCAGGGCTCCCAGGAGCAGGGCATGGGCATGGACCTCTACGGCAGCAGCCCTGTGGCCAAGGCGGTCTGGGACCGCGCCGACAAGTACCTCATGGACAACTATGGTAGGTTGCGCGTCAGCATACGTACGCATGATAAACTGACCGATAACTTGCAGGCTTCTCGATCACGCACATTGTCAAGAACAACCCCAAGGAGCTCACGATCCACTTTGGTGGCCCTCGCGGCAAGGCCATCCGCGCAAACTACATGGCGATGACGTTTGAGACTGTGGGCGCGGACGGGTCCATCAAGTCGGAGCGCATCTTCAAGGAGATCGGCGACAACACGGCATCGTACACGTACCGATCGCCAACTGGCCTCCTGTCGGCGACGCAGTTCACGCAGCCGGCGCTGACGCTGATGGAGAAGGCCAGCTTCGAAGACATGAAGTCCAAGGGGCTTGTCCCCCGCGACAGCATCTTTGCGGGCCACTCTCTGGGAGAATACTCTGCGCTCGCGGCGCTGGCCGACGTCATGCCTATCGAGAGTCTGGTGTCTGTTGTGTTCTACCGCGGCCTCACGATGCAAGTTGCGGTTGAGCGTGACGAGGCCGGGCGGTCCAACTACTCGATGTGCGCTGTCAACCCCAGCAGGATCTCCAAGTCGTTCAACGAGGAGGTGCTCCAGTTTGTGGTCAACAACATTGCGGAGGAGACGGGGTGGCTGCTCGAGATTGTCAACTACAACATTGCCAATATGCAGTACGTCTGCGCGGGCGACCTGCGGGCGCTCGACACGCTCACCAATGTCACCAACTTCCTCAAGAAGCAGCAGATCGACGTCGAGGAGATGCGCGGCAACATTGAAGAAGCCAAGAGCGCGCTCAGGGAGATTATCCGCGGCTGCTCCGAGGCCACGCTCAGGAAGCCGCAGCCGGTTGAGCTGGAGCGTGGGGTTGCCACGATCCCGCTGCGTGGCATAGACGTGCCGTTCCACTCGACGTTTTTGCGGTCGGGCGTCAAGCCGTTCCGGTCCTTTCTGCTCAAGAAAATCAACAAGACGACCATCAACCCTGCCAAGCTGGTGGGCAAGTACATTCCGAACCTGACGGCCAAGCCGTTTGCGCTGACCAAGGAGTACTTTGAGGAGGTGTACAAGCTCACCAACTCGCCCAAGATTGGTAACGTGCTGGCGAACTGGGATCAAATGACGGGCGAAACAACGGACGGGGGGGTTGGGGCGAACGGAGCGAACGAGGTGAATGGGAACGAGGTGAATGGGGCGAACGGAGCGAACGAGGTGAATGGGAACGAGGTGAATGGGACGAACGGAGCGAACGAGGTGAATGGGAACGAGGTGAATGGAGCGAACGGGGTTTCTGGTGATCACGAGGGACCGGCCAGCGCAGCGGCTTAGGCGGACGGGTGGGTTAAAACGGGTTTGTAGTGTTGTAATCTTTGTCGGGGCGTATTTGATTGATGTCTTTGCTTGTACGGATCGCCGATGGGTGCCATGATGAGTATGTAGCAGTGATGGCAGATGTTGCAAGTCGAGCAGACTAGACTGGATATATCCAACGGCCTCAGGGTCGGCCGAAACGGACCGAGGTGGACGGCCCTGCCGGCACAGTTGAACGGCTGGCTGCTTATGATATGCTGTGCAATCGGACATTGGACAATCAATCGGACTTGTAACCCTCACGACGACAAACTGCCAAATTCCCTCATCCCTCATCTTTTATCCCTCCTCATCTATTATCCTCACCATCACACAAAACCTCGCCCTGACCATCTCAATGGCTCCCCAACACCAGTTGTTTCTTGGGACATTTATCCACTGCAAAGACAAGCAGCGTCTCGAATTCCTCCACGAATCGGCCGTCTTTGTCGACGGGACCAATGGCAGGATTGTGGCGATCGAACCGTCATGCTCGCTCGCCAGGGCAGAGGGCGACATGCTCAGCAAACTCGGATGGGACAAGGCAAATGTGGCCGTCACTGTCGCCGGGACCGAGCACGCGCGGCAATTCTTCTTTCCCGGATTCATAGGTAACGTAACCAGCCTTTCCTCCCTGGGGTATCGATTCCTGCCAACTGGCCTGCCTCCTCGACGTTTGACCTGCCTCCTCGACGTTTGACATATTGACGTCTGACATGTTGGCATCGACCAGACACCCACGTCCACGCAGCACAGTATCCCAACATTGGCATCTTTGGGTCGACGACGCTCCTCGACTGGCTCGAAACGTACACGTTCCCGCTCGAGGCGTCGCTCGCGGACCTCTCCAAGGCCCGGCGCGTGTACGCGTCGTGCGTGCGCAAGACGCTCGCCCACGGCACGACGGCGGCGTCGTACTTTGCGACGCGCGACGCGGCGGCCACCAACGTGCTCGCGGACCTGTGCGGGCAGCTCGGCCAGCGCGCGTTTGTCGGGCGCGTGGCCATGGACCGCAACGGCACGTGCCCGGCCTTTTACCGGGACCAGGACGCAGACGCCGCGCTCCGAGACACGAGAGCCACCATCGATCACGTGGGCCGCATGGACGAGCAGGGCCGGCGTCTCGTCACGCCAATCATCACGCCCCGCTTCGCGCCCACCAGCACCGATGAGCTGCTCGCCAGGCTCGGCCGCCTGCACAGGGAAACAGGCCTGCCGATCCAGACGCACATCTCGGAGAACAGCAGCGAGATCGAGCTCGTCGGGCGGCTCTTTGGCGGGAAGCCCTACGCCGACGTCTACGACGCCCACGGCCTGCTCACGCCGCGCACCATACTGGCCCACGCCGTGTGGCTTACCGGCCCCGAGGCCGACCTGGTCGCGGCCCGCGGCAGCAAGGTGTCGCACTGCCCGTGCAGCAACTCGTCCCTGACGAGCGGGGCCGCGCGCGTGCGCTGGCTGTGGAGCAAGGGCATCGGCGTCGGGCTCGGCACCGACATGAGCGGCGGGTACTCGCCCAGCGTGCTGGAGAGCGCGCGCCAGGCAAGCCTGGTCAGCCGGCACGTCGCCATGACGCACGCCGACGACGACGACGACGCCAAGCTGAGCGTCGAGGAGGTGCTGTACCTCGCCACGAGAGGCGGCGCCGACGTCATGGGCCTGCAGGACAAGGTGGGCGCGTTCGAGGTGGGCATGGAGTGGGATGCGCAGCTTGTGGCCCTGAGCGGGCTGGACGAGGCTGGCGAGCCCGCGGAACAGGACGGCCACCACATTGGGAGCGTTGATCTTTTCGGCTGGGAAAGCTGGGACGATGTGGTTGCCAAGTGGGTGTTTGGCGGAGACGACCGGAATACCAGAAAAGTCTGGGTTGCTGGCAGACTGGTGCATGAGAGGAAGTGAGAGGGGGGAGGGAGATAGGGAGAGAGAATGCGTTTGTGTGAGTGAGAGATCTGGATCCACAGTTTATTTATACTAGATATCTAGACATTTACAGCAGGGCGTCAAAACTGGCCCGCCTTGCGTTTGACAGAGGCCACCAGCCCTTTCAGATCAGCCGTGGCAGTGTCCTGGCTCGGCCTGGCCCGCTTCTCGGGTCGTTGCTTGTGTGCGTCGGCATCATCCCGTCCTTTGCGCTTCTTTCTCGCCTCCTCGAGGAGTTGCTTCATGCCGGGCGTCGGCTTGAACCGTGGGTTTGAGGGGTCGATGGCAAAGTCGTGGTCCTCGAATACGGCGCGGAACCGGTCGTCGTCCACGTCCATCCTGAACCCCTCCTGGAGCTCCCTGGACGGTTCGGCGGCGGCGGCGGCCTTGCTCTTCCCTCTCTTGTCCTTGGCCTTCCGCTTCTCGGCACGCAGGATCTCGTTCATGTCAAAGTGGTCCAGCCGCTCCGCGTCCCCAACCTCGTCGTCGTGCTCGGCCATGATGCGCTCCATCTTGGCGCGCTGCTCTGCGTTTTCGGCCTCGGCGGCCTCGCGGGCCTCGCGCTTCCTGCGGCGCTCCTCCTTGCGCTGGGAGGACGTGGTCTGCTTGACGGGTGCGCCGTCGTCGGCGGCCGTCGTAAAGAAGGGGTCGTCGAAGCCGAGATCCTCCTGCGGCCCGCCGGCGTCCTCGTCGGGCTCTGACAAGCCGTCGGGGTTGGCTCCTTGGCCGCCTTGGCGCTTGGCTCTAGCCATGTCGCGCTTCTTCTCTTTGCGCTCGCGCTCCTTGCGCTTGTACTTTTCGATCGTCGTCTCTTCCTTGTCCGCCTCCTTCTTGTTCTCCTTGCCCGTCAGCGCTGCCGTGAAGGTGACCTGCATGTCGCCCACGGGGCCGTCGCGGGTCGTCTTTTTTTTCTTCTTTTTTTCATCATCATGGCTTGGACTCAGGCCAAGGGCCTGCCTCATCCTGCGTCGCGCCAGCTCCTGTCTGCTGAGCCTTGGCACCGTCTCTGTCTCGGGCTCTGCGGGCTCCTCGTCGCCGTCGTCGTCGCTGTCGCTCGCGAGGTACGCTTTCAGGTCGTTCTCGTCGAGCTCGGCCCTGCTGCCGGTGAAAGCCCTTTTGATCGACTCCTTGCGCGTGAGCTCGTCGGGG
>JAOYNU010000004.1:349021-418980 GCA_026745395.1 Tympanopsis confertula | reverse complement strand
ACTAGCTAATTATAAAAAGATCCCGAAATAAGGGATAAAAATAAACTATTTTAATTAGTAAGTAGGTCTAGATAGGTTTTTATAATCTATAAAAGAATACATCTATCCTACTTAAAATAGGGAACTTAATATAATTATCGATCTCCTTATATATAGATTCCTACTATAAGAAGTCATCTTCTATATCCTCTTCCCTCTCCCTATCGTGAAGACTATCCTCTCAACAATTCGAAGTTTTATATGAGCTTTACTTCGCTAATTTCGATATTCTAGTTTAGAGCTATCGAACTCGGCTAGTAAGGGTAAATAAGTATACTTTTCTATTCTAGCGGGTATAGGGAGTAGGATAAATAATATCGGAGAAAAAGGTATAGAAGCGAATAAATCTAATAATCTCGGTAATCCTATAAGCGGCTTAGTAGTTATTATAATATCGCTTTTAATATAAGTATTATTAGGGCCTACTATAGAGGCTATTAGTATTCGTAGTATTAAAAATATAGATCGCCTATTAGAAGCTCTTATTAGCTTAGTATTAATTAACTCGCTATACGAGGAATTAGAAGTATAAGTCGCCTAAACGGAAACCTAGATAACTTAAGTAGAAGCCTAAATAACTTAATTAGAGGTATACGGATTACCTAGTTCAGGAGTATATAAAATACTTAAATTAATTAACTTATTCGTAATAAGGTATAGAACTCTAGAAGAAATTAGATTATATAATTTAGAAACTAATAAAAGCTTAAAAAAAGTAATCTAATTAATTATTAATAGTAATACGCTATAAATAGTAATTTAGGGTACTAATAGACTTTTATTAATTAGATAACGAGAGTAAGCTAAATAAAGCTCTCGTAGAGTCTAAAGTAGGGTTTCCCCGCTCGTAATATAATCACGTACTTATAACCTCTTAGGTCCTACGGGTCTTACCCCGTAATAGTTAATCCATTTATACTATCGGAATCCTCTCGTAACTATTCGTACTTTATACCTCGTAACCTAGTTATCTATATCTCTCTTCCGTTTATAAACTATTTTACTATCGATTACGTTTTTACCCCGTTCTTAGGTAAATTTAAATATACCTCGTTTTAGTAGTATTTTAATTTCTACTTCTAGGGCTTATAACTACTATTAATAATCGGGCCTAGTTATAGCCTCTTAATAATTAGGTATATCTAGATCGGCTTCTAGATATAGGCCTATAAATACGCTATTATTAACCTAGAAAGCCTCTAATTTCTAATTAGTTATCGAAAACCCCGTAAATAAATTATTCTTATAAGGGTTAAAATCCTTATTACCTATATTACTAGTCGTACTAGGGTTATTATTATTAATAGCTTTTTTATCCGTATCCGAGTTAGTTTTAAACTCCTTTTTACTCTTATACCTTTATTCTAATACTTTACTACTAGGTTTAATTAATACTCTTTTTCGGTAGGGGTTTTAATTACTTATAGTACCGACTTAATTACGGTCTTTTCGTAGCCTAAATATCCCTAAAATATATAAAGTTTTTACGACTTTATTTAAATCTATAATTTATAATTCTTTATAAAACCGTATATTATAACTAATTATAACTTTCTTAAATAAGTCTAAGGCTACTTTATATAAGTAGTAGCCCCTAAACCTTACTAGTTTACTAGACTCTCCTCGTACTTTAGTTTTCGAATTACTACTATTAATAATCCTTACTACGACCTTATTTCCTAGGATTTTTAATTAGTCTAGTTTTAATTAGGCTATTAGTACTAGTATCTTATTAAATAAGTCGGGTACTAGTAGTCTAAATTAATACTTATTAATAAAACCGTAATATACCTCTATAAGGGTTTTATTTTCTACTATAGCCTTATTTACTATATAATTAATTAAATCTATATATACTTCTAGTATATATAGCTAGAATTCTTAGGAGATTTCTCTATCGATTATTACTAATCGTATCCGGGTAAAGATCGTTCTAAATCCTACTTCTATAATACTATCCTATTCTAGGGAATAAATTAAAATAAACTCTAGCCTAATACCCCTCTTTAAGTAGTATTCTCTAATAGTACTAATATTAATATTAGTACTATTATCGTACCGAATTTAAGTTACTAGGGTCTCGGATTCCGCTATAAACGTTTTTAATAGGGCTAGGTACTAATCTATTACTTTAATTTTATTTATAGTAACGACTACTTTCTTAAACCTAGAAATATTATCTATTACTTAAACTACGTATCGCGCTATAAGTAAAGTAAGTCTATTCGAGGATATATCTAAAACTAACCCTTTTCTAGGAATAACCTTATAAAGCTAACGATATTTAAGGGTATATCTTAGTAATTTCGACTTATTATATACTACGTATACTATTTTATCTACTAATAGTTTAACTTTATAAAAACTAATCCTAATTAGCTTAGTAATATCTATATACTTATAAGTTATAATTAAAGTATTTAGTATTAAGTATATTATCCTTCGGTAGATAAGTTATACTTTCTCTACCTTACCCCTAGTAAAACTAATTTCTAATTCCTTTTTAGAATTAGTTTCTACTAAAAATATAATAATTATATTATTACCTTTTCTAAGTAATTTCGTTAGTTCTTAGGGTAATACTTCGCCGACCTTTTAGGGGTTTCTACTTAAGTAGAAGTTATCGTCTACTATTTAGGCTATAACCTATTTACTTAAGGTATAAACCTCGTTATTTACGATTTTACCTTTTTTTTAGTACTAGATCTTTTTTAAAATAATATAGATAAAGAATCCTAAGATAATTACGATATTTATAAAAGTTAACTACTTTACTATACTTTTATCGATAATTAATTTAATTATAGTTAAATATATATAAGTAGTTTTTATAAAGTTTTTACCTATTTTAAAAGTATACCTAGTAAGTAATACCTTTTTAAACCCTAGAACTACCCTTATTAACTTATTACTAATATAGATATCTAATTTTATATCGAATAATTATAGTCGAGCTTATTACTATTTTATCGCTATTACTAAAAGTATACTAACTTATAGTATATCCTAAATAGCTATAGTTATTCCTCTTTATATAGTATTATTAGTATCGCCTCCGGATAAAGTTAGTACTATTTAGGCTAGTATTATTAGGGCTTATATAATATAGTTTAAGTTATATTCTTTTATAATATACTTAAATTTATTATATTTATAGTAGGTCTTCTCCTTTTTACTATAATCGGTCTTCTATATACTACTTTACTTAGTTAGCTCCGTAGTAAAAGCCGACCCGTCTACGTATATCTTAGTATAGTAGTCGTCTTTTTTATAGTTCTTCCTACTATATCTAGTATACTTATTTCCGCTTATACTAGACTTATTACTACTATTTTTAATAGATTTTTTATATTTAACTTTTAATTAGAACTACTTCTATTATTATTCTAAATATTATTAGTACTTTTTATTATTTTATAAGACTTTTAATTATTATCTAATTTACGGATTAATTTAACTACCTTATAGTAAACCTATTCTTATATAATTAAGCTTTTTCTAGATACTAATACTAGGTCTTATAAGTTAGTAAACCTCTTATAGTACCTTTTTACTAGGGCTTCTATATAGAACTTTATCTCGATCTTAAATAGGGCTTATTATTTAACGAAAAGCTATTCTACCTTAACTAGATTCTATTCTACGGCTTTTTTAAGCTATATAACTAGGTCGTAGACCTCTTTTTAGAGGTTTCGCCTCTCTTAGGCTTATAAGGGCTTTATAACTAATATAAGGCCCTCCTAGACTACTTATACTAATATACTTAGTATATAAGTATTATATAATTTTATACTAAGCCCTATTAGAAATTAAATTATAAAAGCCGTATCTATATTAGGTTTTAGCCCTCTTAAGTTACCTTAATTTAGATCTATTTTAATCGAAGTTAGTAACCTCTTTACTATATACCTCTAGATAACCTATCTAGTAGTATCTTCTAGTTTTTTAGATTTTAAATAATCTAATCTCTATTTTCTAATAGTTTTTGAATTTATATTAACCTTTTTTAGTTAGGTTATTAGTTATACTAGTATAATCTTAGGCTAAAGATACTAGTTCTACTATAGTTCCGGCTAGCTTTAGTCGTCGATATCTATCGGCGACCTTATCGGTAATTTTAGTAAAGTAGGCTTCTATTTAGGGAGTAAAGGTATCCTAATAGAAGTAATTATATCTACTACTATCTTCTTTCTTAGAATCGGTTCGATAATTATTACTAGTATATTTAAGCCTAGTTTATTTTTTTTACTTATTAATACTATATATACTACTTTCTCTAGGGGTAATTAAGTATTCTATACTTTTTTTAGGGTTAAATTATTCTCTCTCGGTATTTATAGGATCTCTTCTACTAACTCTACTTTTACTATAAATACTAGTATAAATAGTACTAAAGTCGGGGTTAATAGCCCTAGTTTTACTACTTCTTACCCTATTAAAGTAAATTATTCTATTATTTTTACTATTACTAGTACTAATAATACTAGCCCCGGTTAATTCGCCGCTACTAATTATACTAGCTATTCTACCCTCTTTAGGGGCGCGAAGAATAGGGATAATATCCTAGAACCGATCCGGGAGTTAATTCTTATAGCTATACTTAGGATAACTATATCGTTATCTAGTTTATATATAATTACTTTAATTACTTATATATAGAACTAGGGTTATATAGATATAACCTATTTAAATAATACTTTATACTAGTTTTCTATACCTTTTATTATTTATATATCTAATATAGTTATACTTTACTACTCTACTAATAACTCTAAGTTATTTATTTACTCTTTTAACGAAGATTTTAATATTACTAAAGTCGCTATACTAAATACCCTATTTATATTTATTTTCCTAGTAAAGGGTATTAAACTTATAATTTATATTAATTTATTAGTACTAGAAAAGTTAGAACTAGTTAAGAATAATTCGGATTAGCCTAGAACTAGTTAGATCTAGCTAGATATAACTTAGAATAGATAAATACTTCTCTAGAATATACGATTACTACTATTCTTAGGCGTTCTTAATTAATCTTTAATTAATCTATCTCCTTATAAAGTTATTTTAATTATATAAAATCTATAAAAAAGAGTTTTTAGCTCTTAAGGGCCGGAAACCCCTTTTTTAAGGAGGCGGATAAGCGTATCCGGCTATCGTCACCAGCCGCTAGCTATATCTAAATAGGGTTTAACCCCGCCTAAATCTATCTATAACCGGTCTCTCTAAACCAGGTCATCACATAACTTTTACGAGGAACTAGATCCCCTTTTTCTAGTAGGTTCCTTTTCTATCCTTATATAGGCGCGTACCTCCTAGCCACCTCCTTTATCCCCCTTAAACTATATCCCTAGCTTATAGGCTTTATCTAAGACCCTTTTCATCCCTTATATAGCCGGCTAGTACCATCTGCTATACTATACTCGTGCCAGTCCATAATAATAATACTAATTTCGGAGTACTAGACTTAAGAAATACGAGCGGATAAGTCGTAATAATAGCTAGAAGAGCTATTAACTAGGCCGCTAGGAAATAAAAGATAATTATTATATCGACTAGCGAAATAGAATATATAGTATTATCTTTTATCGGTTACGAAATAGTATAAATACGAAATTTTCTAGATAACCTAAAAATAGGGTTATTACTAAAGGGGAGATTTATCTATATATATACTAATAGCGTAGTAATTATAAAAATAACCTCGAATTTAGAAGCTATAAACCGAATTACCTATATATATAAATATTACTATTTTATTAAATAAAGAGTAGCGGATTAATATATTATAATTAAATTTATACTAAAAACGGAATAAATAATAGATAAATTAATAAAATACCTGAGAAAAAAAGGTTTTAAAACTTTTATAAAATACCTAAAAATAGAAATAGTAATCGAAATACTTCTAGGGAAAGAATAATTACTTAGAAAGGGATTTAATAATAGGTTAGTATTAGGGAGTATAGAAAATAAATATATCGGAATAGCTTTATAATATTATATCGAAAACTAATTCTAAAAGGGAATATAAAAATATTATAAGTAAAAAGTAACCTAAGAGGATACCGTAATATTAATTAGGGATAGTTAGTAATAATTAGGCTTTATTAATAGTTATAATAGGCCTCCTAGGTAGATATCTACTATAATTAAAGAGTTTTAGAGAATTAATTAAATGTCATGGACTAGCACGAGTGTAGTATAGCAGGTGGTAATAGATGCCTATATAAAGGAAAAATAGGTCTTAGAAGAAGTTTTTATACTAGGGATAAAGTTTTTATACTAGGGATAGAGTCTAAGGATAGAAAAGGAAATAGCTAAGAATATACGCCTATATAAGGATAGAAGGGGAACCTACTAGAAAAAGGGGATCTAGCTCCTCGTAAAGGTTATACTACTATTATTATAATAGAAACTTTAATTAACTATATACGATCTATACTATATCTATATTTTATCTATAATACGTATATATAATAGGATTATAATACCTTTACTTTCTAACTTTTATACCCTATTATACTAAAAAGTCTAATAGAATAACCTTTATTTATCCTATAGACTAATAGGCTTTAAAGACCGGAGACGTCGTAAAAATACTATAAAGATACGCTTATAATTATAAGTTATATAACCGATTATACTTTACGTATAATAACCCGGTATTTAAGTATATATTACGTATAATAAATTAAAATAGTTACTACTCGTAGTTACTTAGTCGCTCTATAAAATAAAGAAGAGAGAGGATAATAAGTAGAATAAAATAGAGGTTCTCCTATTTAAGAAGAGACCGAATCGGTTATTATATCTTATAGACCCCCTCCTTTTTCTCCTCCTCTCTTTCTAGATCTACTAGTACTTTTAAAAAAAGTAATTAAAGAATAATATTATAAGTATATTATAGTAATAATAGAGAAATACTAATATTAACTAAGTAATAGTATTATAACTTTTAATCTATTTACCTAGCCTAAGATCTAGAAATAGGTAGACTAAAATACGTATACTATATAAATAGCCTAAAAAAAGGAGGATAAGCCCTAGGTATCTAGTAAGACTTATACGATAATTCTATAAATAGCTCTACTTATTAAGTTTAAAAGGAACTTAGAAGAGAATAAGAATACCTTCTTATAATAGCTATACTATACTATTAGTTTATATAAAATTAAGGATAATATCGAGAAAATAATACTAAAGTAAACTAATTTTAGAAAATAAATTAGAACCTATTAAACTATATATATTACTAGTATTTACGATAACTAAATATCTAAAATTACTTAGAACGATTTCCTAGGGTTTTTAAACTCGGAACTAACCCTATTTTACCTATATAGTAGAAATACTATAGTAGTATTAATAAACTAGTAGTAATAAGAATATAAATTACTAATTACTTTAATTTATAATATTTTAAGGATTAAGGCCGAGATTTTATAGAAGTTCTCCGAACTTTTCTAGGTATTTACTATCTACTACGTAACTAATAAAAAGGGTAAGAAGATTATTATCCCTAGGGCTAGTTCTACTCCCCCTACCTTTTAAGAACTAAAAAACTTTACTTTAGCCGAGGAAAAACCCCTATAGTAGACTTATTATTTAAAGGATAAGGGGTATAAGAACGATCGTAATAAGGACCTAAAGTATAGAGGTACTAAAAGACCTTATAATATATTAGAAAACCTATCTATAAACCTCTTAAAAACTTAGAAAAATAATATAGTTAATAAGTAGCCCTATCCTAATTATATTATAAATATACCCTAAAAGTATAGGGTAAAGAAAGATTTTTCTATACTTAAATACTATAAATATAAGCTTATAAGTTATATAAGACTTTAATATATAGCCCTAAACTATACCTAGTATAGTAAAAGGTCCTATACGACTATAAACTATAGCCTACCCCCTCTCCTAACTAAAATAACTATATAAGAGAAGTTAGATAGTAATAGAGTACTAATAACTAAGACTAGATTTTAGGATAAAACCAGATAACTTATCTTTATAAAGAAGGGATTTATTATACTTATTATCGTAAAAATAGGATATTAGTAAAAAGATATAAGTACTCTTCTAGATATAAAGGCTAAACTATAAGTTATAATTAATAAAACCTAATAAAAGAAGAGAGGTAGGGTTATACTTATACTTATAAGAGATATAATTAATACCCTAGTAGCCTAAAGAGATATAAAAATAGGAGGAAGAATAACTACTATTATAAAAATTATAAATTTAGAAGGAAAAACCTAGATTTTTAATTACGATACGATTATTATAAAGATCTATAATTTTAAGTACTAGATAATAATAGGGCTAAATTAGTTAATAAAAATAAACCCCGATATCTACTTCTCGACGGGCTAATAGTATTATCGCCTTTTAAAAAAAAGATAAAATAGTATTAAATTAATTTCTACTTTAGAGGAGATACGATATACTAGGAATACTATAATAGCTTATATATACCTATAATATATAGGGTTATTTTTAAAAAAACCTCTTATTACTACCCCTATATAGAGGTAAGACCTTTTAAGTATAGTAGTATATTAGGTAATTAATATATTATTAAAGTATTTATAGAATATAATAACTAAATTCGCTTATATATTTAATTATAATAAAGATAAAAATACTATAGTTATACTATAAGAGCGCTTTAACTAGTAGATTAATAAAGAAGAGAAATTCCTAAATATAAAGGTAATAGATAGATTACCCCTACTAAGTAGAAAGATTTATACGATCGACTTAGAAAACTTACCCTTTAAATACGCCCCTATCTACTTACTATATAAAAAAGAATTAAAGACCTTTAAAGATTACGTAGAATAAGCTCTAGACCTAGGATAGATTCGTAGAAGTAATAGTCCTCTAAAAGCCTTAATTCTCTTTATATTAAAAAAATAAAATAGCCTATAACTCTATATAAATTACTATAAACTTAATACTATTACGAAGAAAAATTATATATTTCTTCTATTAATTAATAATATCCTCGAACGCCTATTAAAAATTAAAATCTTCTCGAAATTAGACTTTAAGAACGTATATTATAGGATATATATTCGTAAAAATAATAAGTAGAAGATAATATAGAGATATCGATATAGATATTTTAAATATATAATAATACTATTCGGGCTTATAAATACGCCTAGTATATTCTAAAATAATATAGAAGATATCTTAAAAGATTTTATAAATACCTACTATATTATATATATAGACGATATACTTATCTATAGTAATATACTAGAAGAATATATTAATTATATTAAAACGATTATTAAAGCTTTTTAAGATACTAGGTTTTATAAGAACTTTAAGAAGTATAAATTTAAGACTAATAAAGTAGGCTATTTTAATTAAATCGTAGGTATTAGGGGAATTAGTATAGATCTTATAAAAGTTAAGGAAATACTTAATTAGCCCGAGCCTCGATTAGTATAAGATATTATATCGTTTATTAGATTAACTAATTACTATAGATAGTTTATTAAGAACTATAGTAGAATTATAGTTTTTTTAAGTAACTTAATATACTAGGATAATACTATAACTATATATAAAAAGCCTTTTATAGCTCGATAGAAGAAGATTTAAGGAAAACGGCTCTATATAAGACCCCTAGATATAAGGGATAAGGGCTAGTAAGTAGTAGAAGAACTAAAGAAAGTTTTTATAGAAGTTAGTATACTAGCCTACTTCTAGCCTAAATACCCTATTTATATTAAGACCGATACTTTAGATTTTATAATTAGAGCTATCCTTAGCTAGAAGTAGCCTATAGGGGTATAGGCATTTATAGCTTTTATATTAAAAAAGCTTAAGAATACTAAATTACGCTACGATACCCTAGATATAGAGCTTCTAGCTATTTATAAAAGTTTTAAAATTTAAAAGTACTATTTTATATATACTTTAGTACTTATAAATATAAAAATAAATTATTTAAATATTAAGTATTTACTATTAAAACCTTAGTTATTTCTAAAGTAAGTAATAGTATTATTATACTTAACTCTTTTTAATTTTACGATTACTTATCTTCTAAAGTAGAAGAACCTAGTAGATCCTCTATTACGAAAGCTAGATTTTAATAACCCTATAAAGAGAAGAGAAACGAGATAGGCTATTATACTTTAGTTTTAATTATATTTTATAAATAAAAATACTATATTATAGAAGTATACTAAATATATAGTAGTAATACTAAATAGTTTTATTAAGTATTATCTTATTATAGGATATTCCTCTTAAGTTAAAACTAGTACTCTAGTAGTATATTATAAGCTTTTTAAATTAATACTTCTATATCTAGCTTAAGGAGATAGGACTTTTAAAACTAATAATAAGATATCTAAGTAATAGTATAGTAATTTAAATATATACTTTAAGTTTTCCTACTATTAGGGAAAATAATCTATAGTATCCTCTATTATTAATAGGGAGGAAATAGCTAATTTTACCCTTAAAGAGGATAGTAAAGTAGTATATATTATACTCTTTAACTTAAATCTATAATTAGATTTCGTTAAAAATACTATATTTAAAAACGTATTCTACGAGGCGTATTAAGGGGATACTTTTATTACTAAACGGAGATAGTCCTAGATATCCTATATTAAAAACGTATTAAGGAGAGCTAGATTAACTATTTAATTTAAAGAGTATAGTCTACTATATTAGAATAGTAAAATATATACTTTAAATAGTCTAAAAGCTAAAATATTACGCTTATACTATAATAACCTATATATTAGGTACTAGGGTATATTTAGAATAATAACTCGTATTAAAAGTATATTTTTCTAGCCTAGTATTAATAAAGATACTAAGTAGTAAGTATATACTTATAGTATATATTAGGTATTTAAGCTTTTACTAAAGAAACTATATAGTTTACTTAAACCTTTACTTATTCTTTAAAGCCTATAGTAAGAGATTACTATTAATTTTATTATAGACCTACCCCTAGTATCCTCTAAAAGAAGCGGGTACTATAATTCGATTTTAGTAATTATAGATAGATTTATAAAATAAATTAAGTATATCCTTTATTTAAAGTATATTTATAGTATAGACCTAATATAGTTATTTTTAGATAAGATCTTCTAATCTTATAGGCTACCGATAGGAATAATATCGGATAAAAGTTCGGTATTTATAAGTAAATAGTAGTCTAGTTTTTATAACCTCTTATTTATTAAAAGAAGGTTAAGTATTAGTTTTTACCCCTAGATTAATAGGTAAATAGAGAGATAAAACTAGGTCCTAGAATAGTATTTTAGAAATTACTATTTAAAGTATTAAAATAACTAAAATAACTAGTTACTACTAGCCTAAGCTATATATAATACGTCGAAGTACTTAGTAATAAAATAAACCCTAGCGAAACTTCTATTTAAATACGAGCTATATATACCTTATAATACTATAAAAATACCGTATAAGTATACTAAAGAAGCGGAGAACCGAATAGAGATAATAGTAAAAGATAAAAACTTATAAGAGAAATTTTACTAAAAGTATAAGTATCCGTATCTCGATAGTATAATAAGAAGCGAAAAAAGTATTCTTTCTAAATTAACTAATAGGTTTTATTAAATACGAAAAATATTAACCTCTTACGACCGTATCGAAAGCTAGGACCTAAATAGATAAGCCTATATTAAATTAAGTTAATTAAGTTATCCGGAAATATTATCGAATTAAACCTTTTACTAATAATATATATTTATAGTATATTTAATATATAAAGCTTTAAACTTTATATCTATAAGCCTAATAAAACCCTAGAAATACTATTAGATAACCCTTTTAATAGAGAAACTATATACGAGGTCGATTTTATCGTAGATTATAGAAGTAATAGAAAAAATAAGCTATATAGAATAAGATAATTAGGATATAATAAAGACGAAAATACCTAAGAACCCTAAAAATACTTTAATAATAAAAAGATATAATAGGAGTATAAGGAAAAATAAAAGAAATTTTAAAAAAGAAGTAGGGTATAAATCGTAGAATAAAAGTCTATAGAGATACTACTAAAATACTACTATAATATAAGGAGAAATAATACGATAAAATAATATATTATTAGGAGCTATATAATAAGGTTATACTTATTATATAATTAGCTAATAGGCTATACTTATTAGATACTAGAAGAATAGTCCCTAATGCCTAGAGCCCTAAAAATACCCCTAATAGCTTTACCCTTATTATTACCCTTATTATTATCCTTATTATTACTATTATCTTTACCCCTACCCTTATTATTATTAATTAGGCCTATTAGATAGTTAAGATAACTATAGATATATTCTATATACTTATCTAGTATATCTAGTAGAGTCCTAGTAATACGATACTTTAGACCCTCGAGATAATCGTAGAACTTATTATAGTTATTATTACTATTATTATCGTTATTATTATTATTATTATTATTATTATTATTATTATTATTACCTCTCTTATAGATCCTAATAGTATCTATAATAGTCCTTATAGCTAGTATACCGAGATAGGGGAGAAAAGTATATATAGTAAATTTTTTTATCTATACTAGCTCGGCGGTAACTATAGAACTAATCCTAAGTATTAGTAATCTTAGGCCTAGATATCTAGTTATAGTAGTAACTACTATAGTTACCTATATATTAGTAGTACCGATACCTAATTAAATACGCTAAAGAATATATATTAGTAGTACTTCTAAAGTATACGGATAGGATAAAATACTTACGACCTAAAGGAATAAGATATCGCTAGTATCTAGTAGTATTAATCTAATAACCCTAGTCTATAAGCTTTTAGACGTATTAGGCGTATAGTAGGATATTCTTAAAAAACCTAAATATTATATTAATAAGAAATATACTATATAAATACTATAAGAAAAAACGTTAGTAAAAGATATATTATATAGGGCCTATAATCTCGTATCGAGGACGCGGAGGAGGAGTAGCTATAGTACGAGCTAATTATTTAATATTATACTAAAATATAAGTATAATATTATTATTATTATTATTATTACTTTTAAAAACTAATAGTAAATAATATAATAAATTACGAGTATTATTAGTAGTAATATCGGTAGAACTATACTCCCCCGGTATTATTATAGTACTTTTAGCTATTTTTACTTTATTCTTAGCCGCCTCTTCTTTTTTTTTTAGCTTTTTCCTTACGCCTAGCTACTACTTCTCTTTTCTTACTCTCCTCTTCTTTCTACTTAGCCTCCTCCTCGATCTTCTTATATACTACTTCTTCCGCGGCTTTATAAATAAGTACTAAACGAGATATAATAATACTAGTACTAGTACTAGTACTAGTATTAAAGAAGAAGAAGAATAAGAAAAACCTACGAGAAAAGAGGAAAAAAAGAAAAAATAGAAGAAAATTACGGGATTTAGATAAAATAGCTATATTATTACTATAAAAACCTATAAAAAGGGAAAAAGTACTTATTAAACTAGCCCTTAACCCCTAGAAATATCATGGACTGGCACGAGTGTAGTATAGCAGATGGCACTAGCTGGCTATATAAGGGATAAAAAGGGTCTTAGATAAAGCCTATAAGCTAGGGATATAGTTTAAAGGGGATAAAAGGGGTAGCTAGGAGGTATACGCCTATATAAGGAGAAAAGGGGAACCTACTAGAAAAAAGGGGATCGGGCTCCTCGTAAAGGTTATACTACTATTATTATAATAGAAGTTTTAATTAACTATATACGATCTATACCGTATCTATACCTTATCTACGATACGTATATATAATAGGATTACGACGCCTTTACTCTCTAACTTATATACCTAAGTATTAAAAGGCCTAATAAGAAAAAACTAAAAAAGTATTATATATTACTAACCCCGAGCTTTATAAAGTATTTTTCTATTTTAAGAAAAAGAGTTATATAATATATTAATTATACTCTAATCGTACTATAGCGATACCCTATTTAAAAAAATATATTAATTTATAATTATTATATACGGTAAGTATATCGGGATAACCTACTAGTAGAGGGGGTACTTTATTATATATTAATACGAGTATAGTATAATAAGTAGTAATAAATACTTATATAAAAGAAAAATAGGTTTTAGAAAAAGCTTTTATACTAGGGATAAAGCTTTTATATTAGGGATAGAATCTAAAAATAGAAAAAGAAGTAGCTAAGAATACGCGCCTATATAAGGATAGAAGGGGAACCTACTAGAAAAGGGAGATCTAGCTCCTTATAAAAGTTATACTACTATTATTATAATAGAAGTTTTAATTAACTATATATAATCTATACTATATCTACACCTTATCTATAATACGTATATATAATAGGATTACGATGCCTTTACTCTCTAACTTACGTACCCTACCGCGCTAAAAGGCCTAACATTAAATAAGTAAAAATTAATATTCGTAATATTAGGGTAAAAGTATTACGTATAACCCTATATTACCCTAATAAAAGCTTCAAAATTCCCACAGTTATTAATACCTAGCTGCATTTAGGGTTACTAGTATTTTATGAATACCGATACTATCCCTAGGGTCGTACCCTACGTACCGAGGTCTCCCCCGTCACTACGCTTCCGGCTATAACACTAGGCTTAGAGAACCGTACGGGCTTCTCCGGGCCCTTAAGGACCCCTCGCTTTATATAAAAGGCCCTACGCCTCTCGTAGGACCTCGTTCTTCTTCTACTTTTTCTCCTTAGTTTAGAATATAATCTCATTCTACGTAAAAAGGTTTACCTCTTACGTAGACCGTTATACAACGAGCTTCTACTAAAGCATCAAAGCCTCTCGAACACCATGCGGAAAATCTCCCTCCCCTTGAACAGGTTTAACAACCGCAGCCGCTCGTTATCCAGGTGTCCCGAGTCGGTTGACTGGCCGCAGGGCAAGTGGGCGGCCGGTGCGTTAAATTCCTTCTCGAGAAAGCGGATGGCCGGGATGGAGCCGCCCTCCCGAATGTACAGCGGCTTCCTGGGCTTTGGCGGGATATCCCCTTGGGCGTCCTGCCGGCCGATCGGCTTTTTTGACGACTCGCTCTGGTGGTTCTGCGCGTCCCCGTCGCGCCCGTCGCGCCCGTGGGCATCGCCATGGGCATCGCCATGGCCATGATGCGATCCTCGCCTGGAGGACCCCGGCGACGAGCCGGTCGAGGAGGAGAAGGAGGAGGAGGAGGAGGCGGCGGCGGCGGGATCGAAGCAGTCGGCCCAGGCCTCCATGACGGCGCCCTCGAGGGTCCGGAAAATGCGATTGCCAATGTCCCCCAGCCAGGGCTCGGCGACGTTGTCGACCCTAATGTCGAGAGCGTTGGTGGAGTCGAGCTCGTCAAACTTTTCCTGCAAAAAGACGCGCAGCGACGCCAGCACGTCGTCGACCTCTTGGCCCGGGACGAGACGCAAGCTGATGTGCGCGCTCGCCACGGCGGGGATGATGCTGCCGTCGGGGCCCGACACGCGGTAGCGGTGCATCGTCAGGCTGGGCTCGCGCCAGCGCGCCATGAGCTCCCGCTTGAGGGCGGCGGCCGTGGTGGGGGCGCCCGTGTCCGGGTTGTTTGGGTTGTGGCGGAGGAGGATCGAGGCGATGTCGTCGTAGCGGGCCTCCTCCTCGTCGGTGACGGGGACGAGCCCGTCGTAGAAGCCGGGCAGCATGACGCGGTTCTTCTTGCCCAGGAGCCGGCTCACGACGCTGGTCAGGTCGGCGAGCGGCTCGTCGACGAGGTGGCTCCCGGCCACGCCCGAGTGCTTGTCGGGCAGACGCGAGCGCACCTCGGCCGTGACGTGCAGGACGCCGCGGAGGCCGTACGTCAGGCACGGCACGTCGTCGTCGAGCCAGTAGCTGTTGGCCAGGAGGATGTAGTCGACGTGGCCGATGCGGCTCTTGTTGAGGCGCACCGTGTCGACGAAGCCGCGGGATCCGGACTCCTCCTCGCCCTCGACGAGGAAGACGACGTCGTTCTCCAGGGCCTTTGCCTGCATCAGGTCGGTGGCGGCATACAGGGCGGCCATGAGGGGGCCCTTGTTGTCGCTGACGCCGCGGCCGTACAGGTAGCCGTCCTCGCCCTTCATCTGGAACGGGTCCGACAGCCACGCGCCCTTTTTGCCGTCGGCGGGGACGACGTCGTAGTGGCTGTAAAAGAGGATGCGCTTGCGCCTCTCGGGCGGGCCCAGTTTGCCGTTGAAGGTGGCCAGGATGACGGGGTTGCGGGGCTCCTCGGATCCAAGCACCTCGACGTGGCCGCCGAGCTTCTTGAAGAGGCTGCCGAGAAAGGTGGCGCCCTTGCGGCAGTCCTCGGCATGGTCGGGCCGGGACGACATGGTCTTGTACGAGACGAACTCGCCGAGGCTGGCGAGGATGACGTCGCCCTCGGCCTTGGCCGACTCCTCCTCCGTCTGTTCGGGTTCGTCTTGGAGTTTCCACACGGCGACGCCGCCGTCGTTGGCGCCCGTGATGTAGAGATTGTCCTTGTTGTGGCGGACGGCGGCCGAGCCCATGATGCGGCCTGCCTGGTGGGCCTTCCACCTGCTCAGGCATTGGTACTTTTGGCTGACGCGAGCCGTCGTCGAGTTTTGGTATCTGCCATAGTGGACGGTGCTATGCCTCTTTGGCGAGAAAAGAAAAAGAAAAAAAAAAAAAAAAAAAAAAGAGTCAGACTTGCGAGCGAGCGATCGACGTCGGAGCGGGCGACTTACGGACGCATAGCCGCTCCGGGCTGCACTCCACAGGCATCCCCAGGCCAGCTGCACCGTCATGACGTTCTCGTCAATGGCCTTGATGACCCTGAGCTTCTGCTTGGTGTCGAGATCCCAGAGCTCGACCAGGCCGCCCTTTTTGCCACTGTAGAGGAACGAGCCGTCAATGGCGAGCGAGTAGACGGACTCGCCGTCGTCGGTGCCAAGCCTGACGAGCTCGTCGACGGTCTCGTCGCCCTCGGTCTTCCAGTAGTCGGACGGGTTCGGCGCGACGGTGCCCAGCTTCCAGACGCGGATGGTGCCGTCCTCGCTGCCGGAGACGAGCACCTCCTCGTCGGCGTCGACCAGCACGGTGGGGCCGCGGGCCACCAGCATGCAGTGCACGGTGCCGTTGTGGGCGTACAGCCTGATGCAGGCGCGCTTGTCCATCTCGACGACGTTTTGGGAGCGCGGGATGGAGGCCCAGCGCTCGTCGTTGCGGCGCGGGGTGCTGGAGCCGCCGACGGCCTTGGAGTCGAAGAAGCGGTGGTTGCGCCGGTCAGGGTGCAGGCTGGAGTCGGGGGCGACGCGGTAGCGCGGGTCGCCGAGGGGCGCCCACTGGATGGAGGCGTTCTGGGCGCCCAAGTAGACGGTGTCGCGCTGGGTGCTGTGGGCGACCGAGAAGATGTCGCCGACGTCGTGCATGCCGTAGATCTCAAAGAGGCGGACGAGGGTGCGAGGGCACCACACGTTGATGATGGGGTCGCCGCCGCTGGAGAGGAGCAGGTTCGGGGCACCATCCCGAGGAGGAGGAGGAGGAGGAGGAGTAGAGCAAGATCGCGTAGAGAGAAACAGGGAAAGCACGTGGCGCTTGTGGGCCTGGATCCTGTGCAGCTCGCCAAACGTGTCGAGCGAGTAGACGACAATCTGGCCGTCAGAGAGGCCGACAAAGATCCGACCGAGATGTACGCTGACGGCGAGGGCGAGCACAGGGCAGTCGTGCTTGAGGTTGTGGAGCAGCAAGGGAGGATGGGGAGAAGAGGCCGAGGGCCTGTCGGAGGCGGGGGGTATCGAGATGTGCTGCTGCTGGCGGCCGGCCGAGGACGGGGAGGACGGGGACGTGGGCAAAGCCGATGGCGCGGCCATGGCCAGAAAGGAGAAGAGAGCGAAGCGAGGACCTGCTGTCGTGCGGATGGTAGATGGTACTCGGGGTTGTGTGGGTTTTCGCCTGGTTGCCTCGTGACAAAGTGACAAAGGGTAATGAGTCACTCGCACTCGACGCTGGATTTCCAAGAATTAGCCAATCGCACGCCATCGCGATTGCCTATGATCCAATCAGTGGCATCTCGGGGTTGCATCGGCTCCTTCGGCCATTGGAGAGAGAGAGTGTGTGTGAGAGAGAGAGAGAGTGAGAGAGAGAGAGTGAGAGAGAGAGTGTGTGTGTGTGAGAGAGTGTGAGAGAGAGTGAGTGAGAGAGAGCGAGATAGAGAGTGAGAGTGATTTTCTCTCTCTCGCTCATGATAAGCCTGATAACAAGATAGAGAGATACACAAATGACCTCCAAAAATAGGGAAAAGTATCAACAGCAAACACATAATACCAGACTCACCAACCGCCAGTCTCTATTTGTTCATGCTAAATCCACTGTCCATGCCAAACGCCGATTCCAAGCTATCATAACTATAAACATGAAAAGAAGACGAGCCATCATATCCACGTCCCACGCAATCGGCACGTGCGCAGTACTCGGCCAACGAGGCGCCTCTGCGCTCTGGTCCTGGCACCCTTGCCAGATGGGCCGTGTAGCTGCTGAATCGCCCACACCGTCGTGCCCAGCACAATCATCTCGCCCGGGTGCGTGATGGCAATCGTGATCATCTTCAGTACCTGGCTGCGGTACTCAAATGGCGTCGTGCGGAAATCCGCCATTCGCGCAGTCACGCCCCAGAGCATGCGGACAACGGCCTGCCATAGGATCGAGGGGATCGTCACGCCCGCGAACACTGCCAGCACCATCCTTCCAGCCTGTCGTTTGACACACACGTCAGGTCAGCCATGAGGGGATATATATATACACACACACAAAACTTACCGGACGCACGCTCCCCCTCCGGCGGACCGAAACCACAACCTTGGCCAGCAGCACCGCGCTCGCATAGACAGTCGCGACGACGGTCCAGATCATCAGCCCGAGGTGGGCATCGGCCGTCGAGTGCGCTCGCATAATGACGGCCCAGAACATGCCCGGCGAATCGTAGTCGATGCGCACATCCCTCAAAATCACCGCCCAGGCCGCCAGCCACAAGGCCATGCCGGCCGAGCACACGATGGCGTCGGCAGTCCAGCCCAGCGCCGCCGAGAGCCTGGTCCCCCACACGCGCGGCTGCAGGTGCCGCGCGGCGACCACGACCGAGACCAGGAAGAGCGTGGTGGCGCCGTAGTCGAAGAAGGCCTGCGCGCGCACGATGCGCCACCGCGTCTCGAGCCCCGCGCGGTACTGTGCCGGGTACAGCCGCGGGTTCGGCAGGTTGCTGAGCTCAATGTGCGTGGTGGCGACGAACGAGACCACGACCAGGATGATGCGCAAGAGGACGCTCAGGAAGACGACCGAAAGCGTGAGCAGGGCCGACGAGTGCGTGCACTGCGGCGATGCTGGACCAGGAGGGGGAGGGGGGAGAGAAGACGGCGTGGGCACAAGTGTAAGAGATGAGGACGGGGAGGAGAAGGTGGTGGTGGTGGACGACGAGGAGAATAGCTGCGGACCCGCCACGGTTACGCCGGGTGGTGTGGCGGCCTCCTCGTCCGTCGTGTCCGCCACGTCTTTATGCTCTGCGCACTCTGGAGCTCTCTCCTTTCCCTTCCCGCAACTGCTGCTCGCTTTGGGGACCAGCTTGCGCCGCCGCCGCTCCACACAAACGTCGTTGATGGCGAGCGCTGCAAACGCGGCCAAGGCGAGAAGGAGTGCGAGCCCGACAACGCGGCCGCCGAAGCCGATTTGGTCGGGCAGGGAAAGCTCCAGGATGGACGACGCTGATGAGTTGGTGGCGACATGCTCGAGGCTGTAGGGCACACTGCGGTTTGCACTTGTGGTGGACGCCGGGTCGTAGCCAAGGGCGGTGGTGGAAACTGCGGACCCGGCGGACGCCGAGACTTGCAAAGACATCTTGCCAAAGTCGTTGTTGACGGCGACGGTGGTGATTTGAGTCTCTTTCTCTCGATCTCTCTCTCTCTCTGTCTCTCAGGACGACCTCGTCGGGCTGGGGGAGGGGATGGCCAGCGCCAACGATAAAACTAGCAGAGTAGCACCTTGCGCGATTCCGCGTCAAGTGTCGATTTCAGGCCTCCACAATCATACATGTCCTTGTCCTGTCTGATATATGACCCCGGCTCCGATCCCGCTCGCGCTCGTATATCTGTGAATGGTATGCTTCCCGTGGCGATATATTCGTTATCGGCTCTGCTTTATATTGCCGCCCGCCATGCCACATCGATAGCAACTATGGGATGTCGAGGAAGGATGAGGATGAGGATGGGGATGAGAGGGGGAGGGGGGGAGAGACAACCATCTTTTGAACGTCAAAGTTCAACTACACATAACAAGCTTTTGGCTGATGGCAAGCCGCCAACATTTCCTTTTATTTATTAACAAGCAGTCACGAGCATTCCGGCCGGGCCGGGCCCAGCACGACCACGAGCCCTTGGAGCTGAGGGGGTCGATGGGTTGACGGCCCACCCCTCTCGTATGCTGACGCATCGGAGACATTTGATGGAATAAACAATGGAAGAATGACTGGTTACAATAAAGAACACGACGCTGCGCGAGGGCGATGCACCTGGCTTGGCATACACATCCATGAGGGGTGGATGCAAAGCCCAGGCTAAAGAAGCTGTGCCATTTTGGAAAAGCCAATTAACAAACCAACAACCCGCCGAGCAAAGTTTTTTTTATCTATACGTCTCGGCGATTCGGATCAACTTGGCACGTGGCCCTGGACAGGGGTGATGAACCCCGACGGTTCCGTTGATCCGCGACTTTTGCCACGGTGTCGGTGCCTGAGATAAGAGAGAGAGACTGGATGCAGTCAAGACTGTCATAAACTCAAATTCATAGAGTGGCCCAGTTCTTGCCCATAACAGGCACAGGCAGACAGGCAGGCAGGCAGACAAACAGACAGACAGACAGACAGACGAATCGGCTCAACGAGGAACCGACTTCATATTTGATATCCATCTTGGAGTCGTGTGATGCAACCTCCCTCCCTCCCCGCTCCCGCCGCCGCCGTGGCTTCCGTACGTGCCGAGATGTAATGGAACCCGAGAGGGGTGCAGAGACAGGACAGGGAGCAGAATTACTTGCCGATACGATGTCGCTGTGGATCATCCACAATCTTGATACAGTACCCTCGTTTACCCATGGAAAAGTGCCCCCCAGCCTGAGACTTTTTTTCATTTGGCCCTCCAGAGCACGTTGACTGGAGAGTCGATAGTCTCTTCTACATCCTCCCCACGTCGTGGTTCTCTTATTCACAATCCGAGCCCCTTTCTGGGAGGAGAAAAGTCTCCGTCATTCCTACACAGGCCCCTATTTGCGTGCCGCTTTCGCAGAGAATCGGAGCATCGAAACGCCTTGCAACAAACGTCGTCAAAAATGCCCTGCTATGCATCAAAGACACCATGTCCCCACCACCACCTCCCGTCGTTTCCAGGATTATTATTAAATTGGCCCAAAACCGTAGCCGTGTACACATACATCCTTTCCTGGCTGGATCCCTACATGGCTCCGGCTCCGCCGCCGCCGCCTCCCCGGTACGCCGTCGCGCCCTGGCGGTATGGCTGGTTTGTCGCGTCCATCTCGACTGCGGCCATGTGCCCGCCGTGCGTGGCCGCTGGCGTATCCGGCATTTCATACATGGGCGCCGCACCTTGGTATGCCCACGGCGGCGGGATGCCCGTGGATGAGACCCAGCTCGCATTGGGGTTGTAGCCTGGCGGCGTGCTGGACGAGTACACGCTCCAAGTGTTTGGGCCTGGTTTCGGGCTCGGCGAGAGCGTGGATTTCTGCCACGAGGGGCTCGAGACGGCTGTCGGAGGAGCCGTTGACGCAAGCTGCGCTTGGTTCGCCGCGGGCAGCTCCGAGATGGTGTTGGGGCTCGTCGCAAACGCACTCGTCGGATACAGCCCCGGGCTCGATCCCGTCGTGTACGGCCCAATGTTGGAGGCGAGCATGGGGTGTGCCTCGTCACGGGAGCCGCCTTTGGCGCGGCCGTGCCGGAGGAAGACCCATGCGCCAACCACAATGAGGGCGAACACGAGGATGCCGCCGACTGCTATTCCGGCAATAGCACCCGCTCCCAGGCTGTTGTCGACTTTGGGGTTCTTTGGGGTGGCCGTGTCGGTCGACGTGGACGTTGCTGCCGTCGGGTCTGCCGTCGATGATGATGATGGTGATGATGGTGTTGCTGTTGCTGCTGTTGTTGCTGTCGTCGTCGTTGTCGCCGCGGCTTCTGCTTTACCCTCGTCACCAGCCTCCACAAAGTCGCTTTTTGATATTGTCACGGGCGTCTGGACGGGCAAAAAAAAACAAGTGACGGTCAGTTCTCGCCATCACGCAATGCGACCGAGTGGGTGAGGCAGGACTGGCATGGCATGACTCACCTTGGAATCGTTGCAGTTGCTGCTGAGTTGTGTCCACACGGCATCGAGGTCGTCCGGCGACTCCTTCCCGATGCATCTTGCAGAATTGAGGATAAAATTGCCGCCGTTTGCACACAGGCAGCCGTTCATCTGCGCCGCATCCGAGCCCGCACAGCCGCTGTCATTGGACGTGGCTTGGAGACAGCTTCGCGCGCCCTCGGGATACAGTTTAAAGTCATTCTTGAAGTCGCTATCCGCGCGCACGGTGGAGAGGACGACGACGACGAGCGGGAGGAGGGCCAGAGGCGAGTGTGCCCGTCGGCGACCCATGGTGGAGGGGGTGGCAAAGGCCAGACGACGCACGAGATTATTCGACCGGACGAGGGATCCAATCGAAATTGTCCAACTGCAGCACACGGGCGATTCCGCGAAGCGACTGCCAAGGCACTGGGAATGTTGGTTGTGGGATGGGTGAATTTGGGATGGTGAAGGTATTTTTTTTCTTTCCCTTTCTCTTCTTCCACCTTCTCTGCTTTGGGGATTCGGGCTCTTTCAACGATCCTTCAATTCCGGACAAGAAAACTCAGCCCCTCCGGAGGCATATGAGTGTCTGTCAGTAAGCTGGCTGTGTCACTGGCGACGATGGTGGCGTTAGAGGAGGAATCTTGACGAGAAAAGATGGCGTCTTTTTTTAGAAGATCAGGAAACCGCAACAACGGCCACTAGCCACCCGCCCCTTTCTTGGCGGCGGCCTTCATGATCGGGTTTCGTTCGTGGTCCTTTGGTGGGCGCGTCAAGGTGCTTTCAGCTGTACAGTGCTGCGTTGAGAGCGCAGGATCGTGAGAGGCTGGGCGCCGGAACGACGAATGAGCATGAAAGAGCACACAGTGCAAGGTAATATTGGGCGTTCCATCACTACCCATCCGGTCGTATCATCGGATTTGTTTCTTTGCTATGCTGCGGCGGCCTGATCTGGGCATCAGGCCAGATCTGGCGTAATTATGGCGCATTTTGTGGATGAAGACGACGGCTGCTGACGGCCGCCGGCACCTGCCCTCGACGTCATCCCAAGAGGTGCTCACAGATCTGGATAATGTTTGGACTTTGTCTTATAACGTTTATGGGTTTTGAATACGGAGATGTGGCTGACGTTACATAGTAATGCTGATCCAAGATCCGAAGACGGGTAAAGGTGGACAGGATGTGTGCCTGAACAGATACTGACAATTGTGGGCTTCAATGAGCTACTGGCCTCGTGTTCATCACGCCTACCAACCGCACGCAGACCATTCGCCAGTCTCGGCTTTTCAATCAGTGAACCACTGCAAACTCCCAAAAAATCCCGTAAGCCTCTCCATTCTCAACCTTGGCCAACTTCATCATCCCCTCCGGATCCCTACGGTGTCCCACTCTCCAAAGCTTATCCCAATGCGTCAGGAACAAAATGTATCCTCCACGCGGCGCGGCCCTGACACAGAATTTTTCGAACTTCTTGTGATGCACCGCCTCGCAGACGAGCCAGCCCCCATTGTTGTGGCCGAGAAACTTGCCGGATGCCACATTCTGAAACCCGAGCCAGCCGTTTTCCTCCACGCACCGCCAGTGGACGGACCCGCGGTTGCTGCCCAGTGGGGCGAGCACGACTTTTCCATCCACAAGCGTCAGTGCGTGCTGCGTAGAGCAGTCGCGGATGATGTAGGTGCGGTCTTGCCAGGGGACTGCTGAGGAGATGTCCGGGTCGTATTCGGTGCTGGGGGGAGTTCTGGCGGACCATGCCGTGGGGTCGTCGTCGGCGGCTTCGTCCTTGGGTCGGCCATCTTCTTTCGTAGACGGATACTTCATGATAATATCACCTGCCGCTGAACCAGTTAGTCGGTGTGCTGATTTGGAGCCGTATATACTCACAAAAATATTTGGGATCACTTCACTCCTCCCAATATGGGCCTGGGCATGGTGTTCACAGTTGGTCATGCTACCCCGCATTCGGATTGATATAATCTGCTGCACGTGAACACCTTCTTCGCATGGAGGGCCTCCATCATGGTGGTGGCGATGTTTGTTTGCCTTTACGTGTAGCGCTCAAAGAAGTGAGCCATGTGAAAGATTACATAATCTAGCCCCACATTGCTTTCGCGATGTGATTTGTTTTGCTTTTTCGATCTGATATTTCTCTTGGTTAAAACTTGTAGGCCGAGTTGAGGCTCTTAGTTCAACATGCGCGTTTTGCAAATCAGTCCAAATATCGATTAGAAACCGGGTGCTGAACCCATATGGAAAAGTTTGCTTCAATTTCATGTTTCCTATCAGAATAGAGGGTCGGGCTTGTCGCAGTGTCTCGTTGGGATGTTTGATACAAGGCTTGCCCGCCATACTTGTCGATGCCTGAGGCGGTTACGGGCCTTGGAATTGGGTTGCAGATGAGTAAAAGAAAGATGAGAAGAGAAAAAGTGATAAATCATGCCACTACTAGATACACCCACTTGAGATACCCAAACATAGAACTGCCTCGCAAGCTAGCATCAAACAGCCATCAGCCAGGACACCCTTGGATTATTTTCTTCTAGTCACAGCAAAACAACATAATGCGTCCCATCGCTCTGCTGACCGGCTTGGCCGCCATGCTCTCCTGCGCCGCCAGCACGTCAAACACCAGTGGCGACGTGCTCGTCATCTCCGGCCAGGGCAACAACATCCGCATCAACACCACGCAGCTCAACGCCCACCTCGAGACCGCCTTTGGGCTCAGCTTCGCCCAGCTCCGCAACGGCGTCCTCCCCACCACTCTCTCGTACACGTTTGACCCGACCACCGGCATCACCGGCACCGTCTCGTGGAAGCCCAACGAGACCGACGTGTTCAGCGCCATGGGCATAAAAGTCCTCAACGAGATCATGGACCAGTCCAACGGCCCCGTCGCCGGGGACATGGCGACACTGGGCGGCGCCTCTACTCAAAGCCACCACATCGATTGCGCCAAGTGCTTCAAGGAGGCCATGCGTTGGATCTGGTTCCCGCCTGTCTTCTGGGCGTAAGTAGCATAACGTGCCCGCCTATCGACTGCAGATAATGCCGGACAATGCGAAGATGCTGATAGTTTTTGCTAACATCTTGCCTGCCTGCCACAGTAAATGTATGTAAAACCTGGCTACTGCGAAACAGCCATATCCACACGTTACCTTCTGGGATTCTATACTGATACCCTGCCGCCAGTCGTAATCTGCGCCTCGCAGGGCTGCAATGCTTGAGCTCCCTCCCAGTTGCAGCCATGTCGCGGCTTCCTCATGGAAGCCGCCGCACCGGAACGGGTCGGGTCTGCCAGCGACTGCTGCTCAGATGAAGCTGCATCATGGGTGTGAGGGCCTGGGATGGGGTTCTGGAGCCAACGGCTTGTTTTTACACACACAAGGTAGAAGCGTGCAGTATAGAGAGAGCTTGGCTTGGCATGGGCCGGCAGGTGGTTTCTCAAGTACGCCCGTCTGAGGGTCTTCTGGCGATACCCAGGCAATGTGTCATGATGGTGATAATTGACGAGGCAATGTCGATCCAGGCCAAGTCCTCGAGCTCACGCATGCCTTTGGCACGCTGATGCTGCTATTGATCACGGTATACGTTGTGCGAGATTTATTTGATGATTTATCGTGAGTCACGTGTCCATTGTAATTTCTCAATTGATTACAATTCTTTTTCTACATGACACGTGTATTCAAACATTACTTTCCTTGCATTATTGGCATGATCCATCGTCTTCACCAGAGTATCGAGATTAAGAGGAATATGCTTTGGCAGAAGAAGAAAAAACAGAACGAGCGCCTAGGTACCCTCGGTGTACTGATAGCACAGGGGCCCGCCCAGGGTGTCGAGGTAGTCTCGGACCTTTGCGTCCTCGCTCAGCTGCATAAATTCCATGGGATCGTCGGGCGACGCCGGCTGGGTCTCGGAGCGGTCACGGTAGCCGGCGTAGTCGGCCAGCCTGGTGGCGTTGCGGCCCTGCCACTTTGCCCAGATGCGGTCAACGTTGGCGTGGTGCAAAAAGAACAGCGGCTCGTTGGGGCTCGTGGCCGGGCTCATGTCGCCAAACATGACGTTGTGGACGGTCGAGTGCGGCAGGCCCTCGGTGATCATGGCGAACTCGCGATAGGTCTGCATGGCGTAGCACGCGTCGACGGTGCGCGAGTTGTAGTACTCGGCGCGCATGTCGCCGACAATGGCCTCGCCCGTGACGGAGTCGGCGTAGCCGTTGTTGAACTCCCTGCCGAGACAGTGGCGGCGGTTGCCGTCGGCGTTGTCATCGGGCCAGCCCATGCCGAGCGTGAGGGTGAGGTTGGCAAACGGCCCGTCGACGACGCAGTGCTGGAAGCCGGGCACGCGGCTGCCGGTGTACACGCCGTTGCCGCCAAAGCCGTCGACCGCGTCGAAGAGCGGCGACGTGGGCACGGCCAAGGCGTCGGCGTCGATGGACCAGTCCCAGTAGGGCTGGTAGCCGCGGTAGCCGCACAGCTCGCGCAGGCGCTGCTCGTGTATCGAGACGAATCTGCGGTGCCAGGTCAGGAACTGGGCGACGTAGTGGATCTCGATGTTGAGATAGTTGTGCGTGTACGTGAGCTCGTCGACCACGTTGACGACGGCCGGCTGGTCGCGGTACAGGGTGGCCGGCTGGCTGCGCAGGCACTTGGCGGCCTCGATGTAGTCCTGGCGCTCGGCCGAGGTGAGCTGGCGCCACTCCTTGCGGACGGCAGGGTTCGAGCAGCCGGCCGAGCTGGTATTTTGGCGCGGCAGCACCGACGCGGTGGTGGTGGCCAGGCCCGCGAGGACGGCCGCCAGATGCGAGAGGCGAACGTGCATGGTGACGCTGATGATAATGCAGACAATTCACAGAAAATAAACCGATGCAAAAGAAGGAGACGATGCCCAGAACACGGTGACTATGGCAGGCTGGTCGTGGGTATAAATGAGTGACTTGAGTTTGACCTCCAGACCTGCGAGGATGGGCTGGATCAGAAAGGAAGACAGAAGACAGATACGAGAGATCCCACGACGTGCTTATGTACTTGAATGTGGTGCTCTTACGAGCAATCCACGGATTGATTGCGATCGTCACCATCATCTCACCCAAGTGATATATATATAACCTTGCTCTTGGTCGCGCCCCCTGACCACATAGATAGTGACCCCTGGTCATTCAAGTCAGCACGTGTGGATGCCCTGTGTTGATCGCTCCTTTTCGCCTCCTTTCGCCTCCTTGCTGTTGTGAGATGAGAAGAACCCACCCGCCCACCGGAGCGCCCACCGTAATGTCATTTCGACGATAAGCAGAAGCGAATCTTGTCGAAATCTTGGAGTCGTGAGTGACGGGTAATGGCCGGTTAATCAGGAATCGGGTAAATCAGAAATCGGGTAAATCAGAATTTGTCAGTCAGGTGACCTTCTGGTCACCTGATAGACTTTGCGTTCAACATCCTCATCCCACCAATCAGCCACACGCCCGTAATGAGGCTTGCGGCTGAGTATGGATAATATCTCCCAGACCATATCACAGGTTGGAGAATTATAGAGATATCCTGCCCACCGGAGCACCGCACCACCGGAGCACCGCGGCTCTGTAGGCCCGCCGTGTAACGATCCACCATGGCGTGCTCTGCTGGCGATATATAAGCTCGCGGCCCCAAGCACAAACAAGACGTCGGAGAAAGCGATCAGTCTCTGCACATTGAACCACCGTGGGCCACAATGCCCCCTCTTCCCGGCCAAAAGACGGCGCTCGTCACAGGATGCTCCCCAGGCAGCATCGGATACCACCTCGCCATGGAGCTGCATGCCCAAGGTCTGTCCGTTCGTTCGTTCGTTTGTCCGTACCAAACTGACCATCCCCGAGGCGTCCACGTCATCGCCACGGCCCGCAGCCTCGCTCCGCTCCAGCCGCTTGTCGACCACGGAATGGACGCCCTCATCCTCGACGTGACCTCGGATCAAAGCATAGACGCCTGCCGCGCAAAGGTCCAAGAACTATGCAACGGCCGTCTTGACATTCTCATCAACAACGCGTGAGCACAAAACCCCCACGCCACGCCACCAACAGTCTGCAGATGCTGCCTAACACGTGAGCACGGCATCCAGAGGCCGCGCCCACAACGCGCCATGCACCGACCTGACCCGTTCCTCGCTCGACACGACCCTCTCGACCAACCTGGTCGGCCCCATGCTCCTGACTCGGGCGCTCGTGCCCCAGCTCGTCGCGACGCGCGGCCTCGTCGTCAACATGTCCTCCCTCGCCTCGGTCACGCCCTTTGTGTTTGGGTCCGCGTACTCGGCCTCCAAGGCCGGGCTGGCCGCCTACTCGCGCGTGGCGCGCGCCGAGTTGCGCGCCCTCGGCGTTCGCGTCATGGTCGTCCTGGCCAGCACCGTCAAGAGCAACATCGACAGCGGGCCTGCGGCCTACCGGGACCTCCCGCCCGACAGCCTGTGGTGGCCGGTAAGCGACATCTACCGGTGGCGGTCGAGGGTGTCGGATGGCGGCATGGATACGAGCTTGTTCGCAAGGCGCGTGGTCGGCGAGATGATGAGGGGTGAGGGATGGAACGGCGGCAGGGGAGTGTCGGGGTGGCTGGGCTGGGCTGTGGGGCTGGGGAGAGGGACCCCGGACTGCTATGTGGACGGGGCCATGAGCGGCGCCATCCAGGTGCTTGGGTGGTTTGGCGAAAGGGTCAGGGATCTGGTCGTCGGGCGCACGTTGCGCGTTCCCGAGATTGCGAGGCGGATGGAAGAAGCAGGCATGAAGAGGTTGTAGGCACACACATATATAAAATATTGTTCACCCGACCTAGGCCACGATATAAAACACAGCAAGAGTGATACCCTGTCTTTGAAGCTCAGCAACCAGTATAAACTATAAAAAAATTCGTGATAAAGCACATACACACACATATATTTTTTTTATAATTAAAGATTCGTATAGCCGGATAGATTTTGAACCCATCCGAGCTATGCCACGATAAAAAAATACAGTAAGACGTGATACCCTCTGTCTTCACACACATATATATTTCTGGCTTACGAGATATCCAAGTGTCAGGCCGGTTGACTTGTTTCATCGCGTATGCGTCGATTAACCAAATAGTCATGATTGCATTAACACAGAGTATCCAAAGAGGGTATCAAAATATGCCTAGAAGCATGCGCATCAATGCTCGCTCATGATGCCTCTGATAACGATAAAAAAAAAAAAAAAAGAAATGCCCTTATTACGCATATATTCAAGCAAATGTAGCCTCGTGAATGACACCTTAACTGCACCCATCCTATCCCTTGACTGTGACCGATCGCCAGAAAGCCACATTGACATCGCGCGGTCTCGTTCCGGGAGCACGTCCGAGGCACACTGACCTAAAGTTGATCTCTGCCGCCAAAAGTCAGTCGTCAAAGTGACGCTCGCACGGATGCAGAAGGGCTGCGGGCAACGTACCGTTAATGAGAATCTCGACGCTGACCACGACCCTCTTCTTCTTGGAAGAATTGGAGCAAAACTGTGGCAGCACCTCCTTCTCCCTGCCCGAAACCCAGCCCATGGGCTCGGTGGGCGCCAGCGGCGGGCCGTGCAGCATGTACAGTGCACCCGTCACGGCCTGGTCGTACATCTCGGTCATCCTGGGGACGCGGCCGTCGTACGGTGTCGTCTGCGGAGGGACCTCCCCTTCGGTAAAGTCGTCGATGTTGATGTCGGCCTCGACGTAGTCGGCGTTGCCGGGGATGCTGACGCCGCGGTTCCTCAGGTACAGCTCGATATCTTCGGGATCGAAAAAGTCGCCCTGGAACCCCGGGAGGAGCATGTGCATGCGACAGTCGAGGCGCGACTGGCGGGCCTCCTCGACGAGCGAGGTAAAGGGGCCCATGGAGAACCCGGTATCGTGGGCGGGGCGGTGGTCGTCACGCAGACCCTGGTTGCCGTAGATGCCGCCCTGGCCGGCTCCGCTGCCCGACTCGAGTCCGTGGCTGCCGGCGCCGCCGAGCCTGACAAAAGGCACCTTCCAGTTGTTCAGGGACTGGTCCTTCGGCTTGGACAGCATCTCGGTGAGCCGGGCCCGGATTTGTTCGCGGGACTCGAAGAGCAGGCAGAATCCAAAGACGGATGCGTAAATGTGAGGCGGCGGGTTTGGGTTGCAGACGAGCGAGATGCCAAGCTCCACGCCGGCACGGTGCAGGCGACGGCCAAAGGTGCGCTCGTGGTGCGGGTAGCCAATCGGGGTGGGGAGCTTCTTCCACACGTCGTATCCCCACCGATGGGGCATCGGAATGTAGTGGGACTCCTCCTCTGGCTCCCGCGTGGTGGAGCCGCCGCCGACGGGTTCGTGTTCCGGGTCGTGGATGGGGAGACTGGACGGGAAACTCGCGTTATCGGGGGTGGGCTCGGCGACGACCTCATACACCACCTCCGAGTATGGATTATTATTGGGGGGGTCGGGGCCGGCGGGCCACTCGGAGGAGCGGCGCGAGGACTGAGATTCGTGGGGCCGGGGCAAAAGGTTGCGTGGGGGGGCGCCGAGGAGGGGCGCGCTCGCGTGCGCATGGGGCCGCGTTGTATCTTGAATGTTCTCGTACGAGGAGGCGGGCGGCTGGGGGTGTATGGCAGGATATATCGGGCGATGCTGGGCTGCTGCGGCGGCGGACGAGTGCGGCTGCTGGGCACGGCCCTTGCCTTTATCCTGGCGCGCGGGCTGGCTTGAAGAACTCTGGGGCGGGATTCCGGCCACGAGGGCATCGAGCTCGGCGTCTTGGTGCTGCTCGGCCATGTCGAGAAACCGCTGGCTGGCGGATTGCAGCACCTCGTCGAAGCCGGCATCCTTGGCGAGGAAACCTGCGGCGGCGGCAAAGTCGCGCAGTTTCTTGAAAGCAGCAGCCATCTCGTCGTTGGCGCTGCGGAGGTCGTCAACCCGCTTCTCGAGCGTCTGGATGGTGGTTTCCTTGCGGTTGCGGTAGGCTCGCTGGGCGAGGCGGATCTGGGTGCGTCGGCGCTGGACCAGGATTTGGTTGGAATCAGAGAAGAGAAAACCGGGAGCCTCGAAAGCAAGATGGAAAGAAAGAAGGACAGAAGGAGAGAAGGAGAGAAAACTCACCTCGGCGGCGGATTCGTCCTGGGGGTTCAGCCTCGGCCTTCCTCTCGGCCTCTTCCTCTCCCCTTCCTCGGCTCCCTCGTCGTCTGACGACTGCGACTTGGCCCGCTTCCTCGACTGCCTCTGCGGCGGTTCTATGATGGCCGGGACGGGGGCGGGATCGAAAACCGAGGCAGCGCTGCTCCCAGCAGCAGCAGCAGCAGCAGTCGTAGTAGCAGCAGCAGCAGGTGCTGCTGCTCCCACGCCTGGGATGGCGGCCATTGGATAGGCGGCCATCAAGTCATTGTAGGCGTACTGAGGATAATGCGTCGGCTGCGAGTTGTGGTAGACGGCCCGCGTGCCATCATCGTGTATCTCGGCATTGATAGCGGCGACGGCGGCGGCAGCAGACATTGTGCCTGTGGCTGTCGTCACAAAGTAAGCGTAAGTGACTGAGATATCTGGAAGAAGCTCCAGACAAAAGCATATCAAGAGCTCACCAGATAAATAGCTGCCTCTTGCTGCCTCCTGCTGGCTGGCCTGGCAGCTGGACTTGAGTGTGTCCGCTAGACCGTTCTGGGGGAGCCCAAGTCAAGCCAAGTCCAGCCAGTTCAAGCCAAGGCCAAGCCAAGCAAAGCCAAGCAAAGCCAAGAAAGCCTCGGGAATGCTGGGGTAAAAGCTGAGACCAGGGGAATACTGAAGAAGAGACTTTTCCGCGGGGAACACAGGGTGTGCAGTGTGCATATATACAATGGCCAGCCATCGGAGGGTGCTGATTGGAGGATGATAGAATGAGGGTCACGATAAGCTTGTTGTGTCTGTGACGATAAAACATATGTACATATTGATATATATATGTATTATATTGATATACATATGTACATATCGATAAGCACTATCACCACCGTATCCGTCCGGTACAGTACGGCTGAGGCAGCATTCAGATAGACAACCTCACCTCACACTGTCGAAATCAACGGTGCTGCAGGGCTCTGAGCATTGGGGCTGAAACGCGGCACGTGGCTGCTCAGAGGACGAGGTGAGGAGGTGAGATTGGGTGAGCGAGGCCTTGGTCACTCCAATCTCTATTTCGACTACATAGATAGATAGACAGATAGAGAGATAGATGATACATAGATAGATGATACATAGATAGATAGATACGTGCCTGATAGCTGATAGGCAGTCCTCGGCCAGCCCAGTACCGTTTCACCCGACGGCACACTGTACTTGTCCGAGGCTGACCTGCTCCCTTTCGCAGCAAACGGACCCGAAAGCCTGTCCCCTGGCAAGAGCTTATTTCGGGACGTAAAGTTTCCGGACGGCTAGGGGGGATATAGGAGGGGCCTTCTGATATCATGAGTTGGGATCGGTCACGTGCACAGCCATCTCGTCGACTCGCCAATATTTGGATCCGAGCCTGGATTCTATGGGCCGTGAAATTCCTATAATCTGTGGTGGATTCTGCAGTTTCTCCAGGCCTGTTTACAGGACCGCTGGGTCAACCGTGTTTCGCAATTGTGATTTGCTGGCACATGCTCTTCTCACAAGAACTCATACCATCCTGTCATTGTGCTCTCCGCTGACAGCATGGCTTTTGAAGTTACGATGGCTCCCCTGTGATATATATCTTCTTTGCAACTTACACATTGTGCCTGCCAGTGAATACACGGTCCTGCGATGCGCCATCAAACGAAGGGACCTCGTTTGCAGCGCATCCATCACACGTACAGCTCGACGCCTCTGGCAAACAGACCTGCAAACAACGACATGCTTCCGCCCATTTGGCCGAGTTGGAAGAAGCAACGTGTGAAAACGTCTGTGCGGTCCGCCCCGGGCTCGATGGCCAGCCGATTCCCCATAAAGCATATCATGTTCTCGTAGATCCCGCCCTGGCCGGTTTCCCTGCTGCCATCTTGCTTGGCATCGTGATTATAACCACCCTTTCCTCCCCAAGATTACATGTTTATATTTCCTTTCGTTTCATGCCGCCCACGATATCAAAAGATATATCCCCTGCGATTTCCCTGCTGCACAAACATCCATCCCCGGCTTCAGGTAAGCCCGGCATGTCCCAGTGTTGAAGTTGCGTTGCCTGATACAGAACCCAACCCCTAGCGTATATATCACAATCAATCAACTTCACACAGTCACTGACCCTTCACCCCCCACCTTGCTGCCATTGAGTGGATGGATGGCTTGCAGACGAGAGAACAATAGGGCTCGATATCTGGAACAAATCCAGTCCTTTCAAGTTTCGTCTCGCCTCGTCTCCCTATCACATCACCCACCACATCCTGGCATCACTGGCTCGAGGGAATCACAAAGAGCAGACGACTTTTTTTTTTTTTAAAAAAAAAAGGCATACCTCTGCACCATATCGCTGGGAACATGTGCGGAAGCACAAGCTCAAGCAATGTACGCAGAAGAAGAAAAAAAACACCTGCCACCTTGATCTTGGAACAAACACACGAGCAAGCCTTCGTCATCCTTTTTTGACCACCCAGCAGCCCGTGAAACAAACACCGTGCTGGATCCGCAGCGGCGCTTTCGCCATGTCAGGATGCGTGATTGGCCAGCCCACTAACCAGACCTCGTACCGTTTAGATGCCCTCCAAGCTCAAGATCACGAAAAGGCCTGACGGCCAGCACGTCGTCGAGACGGGAAACGGCAAGCTCAAGTCGGTGAGCCCGGCCAAGCTCGCCCGGATCGAGGGCAACCAAAGGGGCAACGAGCGCATTGCTCCGCGGGCTCATCACTGGCAAGTCTTTTTCCACACACAAACGCGCGTACATTTCGCTGTCCCGCTTCTTTGCCCGCTTGCTTGTACCTGCAATCTTTGTTGCCCCCAAGCTGACCTTTCACACAGCACCGTCTGCAAGCAGGCTGGGAAATTCAAGAACTGCGTCCGCTCCGGCCACATCGTCCAGTGCCCGGCCCACACAAACGTCTGGAAGGCTCCCTATGCCGACTGCGTGCTGTGCCTCGGCGAGTCCCGGCGCATGTTCGAGGCTTCGAGAGGACACGCCCACCCTCACGCCCACCCTCACCCTCACGCCCAGGCCCAGGCCCAGCCACAGCAGCCCTGCTCGGGCTCGGACATCGCCCGCTCGCCCAAGAGCGCCGGCAAGAAAACAAGCGGCCACACGCCCGACGAGAGCTTCCGGGACCGGAAACAACAAGAGCCGCTGCGCTAGCGACCACCGCGCGCCTTTGCGTTTTGCTCGTCGTGTATTCTGGCTGGAGCACACTTGGAGGCTGCATCGACGGGAACGGCGAGACGCACGGGAATGCTGTCTTTGAGTGGCGGATAGAGGAGACTACAGATACCATAGAATGCTGAGTTTTCTTTTCTTTTCTCTTCCTTTCTTTTCTCTTCCTTTCTTTTCTCTTCTGTTCTTTTCTCTTCTGTTCTTTTTTTAAAAAAGATTAGGCTGGCCTTTTGCTCCCTTGCGGCTGCTGGTCCAGTCGGTTCTTGGCTGGTTTGGGCTGGCGAATTTCACTTGACCCACGCCGACAAAGTGTAGATAAACAAATCATGTCTATTATTCGCACTGGTATATATGCTCCAACAGACGGAATGCAAAAGTTTGCTGGCTATCTATCCAATGATGCCTGTTATATAATCGTCCTCTGTTATATAGTCGTGGTATCCCCTCACTCCAGATCGATCATCACGTTCCTTTGATTATGCTTGTTTTTTGTTCCCTTTTTCTTCCTTTTTCTCTATCCCACATGCATAGGAGCCCTCTCGCTGGCCAACCTCATCGGGATCGCAGGCACCACTCGTCGGTTGGCGTGCGGTTGGGCCGAGTTATGGCCGGGCACCTGGGCTTGCTGGACATGCTCTTGATGCGACGGAGGCGCTGCCAGTGTCCTTGGCCTGTTTTGTTCGTGGCTTCTTGCATCCCCTCTCTCCGGCGAAGGCCCGCGGGGGGACGGGTCCCTGGCTCGCCCCATTGTTCGCCCGGCAGCATCGCCGGCAACTTCGGCCCAGCTCTTCATCGGAGAGAGCGTGGGAGGAGGCCGTCGAGACATGTCCTCTGCGCTGCCAACGCTGGCCACCTCGGCCCTCGATAAGCGTGGAGAGCTCCGCGCTGACACCAAAGGGCTGGCGGACGTGACCGACGCACGACTGGGGGGGGATGCGGGGTGGTATCGCGGCGCGACAGGACAAGGCTCGCCGAGTGAGTCCATCTGTATTTGCTCGGGGAGCCTCCGTGGCGTCTCGGGCCTGCGAGCCGTGTCTGGCGGCCCCCTGGCTGTGCTGGAGGGAGTCGACGACACCACCGATGACCAAGTGCGCAGCAGGGCCGGCTCCTGGGTTCGTCTTTGGGGTAACGTGGTCCACAGCTTGCTGCCGTCGTCGTCGTCGTCGTCATCATCATCATCATCTTCTTCATCTTCATCATCTTCATCCTCATCTTGTCCTCCCCGACTGCCCTGTTCGTCGGTTTCCGTGCTGGTCTGGCTGCCGCCGCCGTCGCCGTTGTAGGTGGTCTGCCTGAGCCGGACCACGGGGGTGCCGGCCGTGGGGGTTGGCAGCGTCTCTTGGCTGTGCCTGGAAAAGATGGATGACGCCATGCTTGCTTGGGTGCTGTCGGCCGTGTCTCTGCCGGCAGAGCCAGGCGTGCTGGTTCTTGGCGTGACGGGCAGAGGGAGCCGCGATGTCGAGCCGCGGCTGCGCAGGCCATAGCCGCTGGGCGACGGCGAAGACGATGTCTTGACGGGGGCGGGGGCTTTGGTTGGTATCGAGGATGCGGGCGTCGGGGTTGGCGTCGTCGCCCCCCGCGCAGCAACCGAGGAGAAGGAGGCCGATAGCGTGGCTGGCGGAGGTGCGGTGAAGAGAGGAGGCGCTCTCGCGGGCGCGGGATCCGACGGTGCGCGCAGCTGCGACGGGGGAGGATCTGAGCGGATGCGTTGGATCGGCTGGGCCTGGGGCCGGGGGGTGGAGGCCGGTTTTGCCGGCCCATGAGCCGTCGCATTGCCATTGCCGATGCCGATGCCGATGCCGTTGACTTTGACTTTGCCAGACACGACGCCATTGGCACTGATGGCAGCATTGTGCGGCCCAGGTCCTGGCACTTGGGCTGCAGACGCCTGTCCATGAGCGTTCCCGTGGGCCCTTCTTCTGCCCACAATCTTCTCGAGCTCTGCGACCCGCTCCGCCAGGGCCTTCCTCCTCTCAACCTCGTCCGCCACCCTGGCCATCATGGCCCTCCTGTCCTTGTCTGCCCGTGCGGCGTGCGACTCGTTTGCTCGTCGCAGGCCCTCCACCTCCCTCGCGAGCTTCTCGTTGTCGGCCCTGAGCCGCCGGCCTTGGGCGCACACCGCCCCGTGCCTCTCGTCCATGCGCAGGGCAACAAACGCGTTGCTCTTGCGGCAGCAGCTGCCGTGGTAGGCCTGGTCTATGCCGCCGAGCAGGACCAGCTCGGCGTCGACGTCGCGGGCTCGCGGCCGCGACGCAGGGTCCGGCGAGAGCATGCGTGATGCGAGCTCCAGGACGCACCGCGGAGTGGCGATGGCGTCGGGCCTGGAGGCGGCGTGCGGGAGGAGCACCGGACACGCGAGCGCCAGTGGCGACAAGCAGCTGAGATGGCGGCTGAGGAGCTGCGGCCGGGCCTGCGGCTGCTCCGACAGCAGGGCATCGTAGCCGTCGTACGAGCTGCGGTAGAGCACGGTGGTGATGGCCACATAGACGAGGCCGAGCGCGTACACGTCGACGGCCTGCATGCTCCATTTGTTCTCCACGTCCCACGTCTCGGGCGCTCTCCACTTCTTGGTCCCCCGCCCGCCGACCGTCATGGTGCCCTCGCCGTCGTCGAGGCCGCGCGCGATGCCAAAGTCGGCAATGTACACGCGGTCCGGGTTGAGGAGGATGTTGGTCGGCTTGAGGTCGAGGTGGCGCACGTCCGAGTCGTGGATATGCGCCACCGCCTGCGCCAGGCATCCCATGATCCTCTGGAGGAACCGCAGAGGGCAGCCTCCTCCATGGCCAGCACCAGCCGTCGTCGCACCCGCGTTCGCACCCAGGCCCTTGACATCCAGCGCCAGCGCCCTCATGCGCCCCGCAATATCGTCGCCGTCTCCGGTGCCGGCACGCACGTGGTCGAGGTCGTCGAGGAAGTCTGCCAGCGTGCACACCGCCACCGGCCAGAGAAGCAGAAAGAGCTCGCAGCGGCGGATCGAGTAGGTGCCGACAAGACGCACAATGTGCGCGTGGTCGAGCCGCTCCATCACGTGCGCCTCCTCGCGGAGCTGTTCAATGTTCATCCGGCGAGAGAAGATGCGCTTGCGTGCGAGGTTGACGTGCCGGTACGACACCGCGTCGACCTGCCCGTACGCGCCAATGCCGAGCGGTATGTCCGTGTCGACGCGCAGCTCGGCGTGGATGTGCTTTGCGTTTGTGACGTGCTTGCCTCTGCGCAGGGCGGTCAATTTTAATGTCAATATATATATATTGGGACTGAGACTCACGAGCCAGACCAGTTGCCCGCCGACTTGTCCCAGTCGCGGATAAATCTGTCTTCCTCCCTTTCCCGCTGCGCAGGCGGCAGTCCTTTGATATCAACCTCCTTGCGCTGCACCACTTTCCAGTCCTCGCGCTCCGAGCTGGCCATGATGCGATCGTCGGATCACCTCCCAGCAATGTCAGTTTTGGAGTCCAGGAGGCGCTCGAAGCCACATTGGGTGTCCCTGGAGCCGGGTGGCCTTCCCTTGTTATATATTCGAGAGAGATTTGCGACCAGAACCCTCAGCTCCGCCAAAGTCGAATTGTGCAAATCCCCTGTATAGACATGTCACGTGACGAGACCGACCTTGGATCCCACGACAACCAAACTCTATCAAGACGACTTATTTGCCATAAAATAAGACTGCATCAGATTTCTCCAGCCAACGCCCTGGACAACCCAAGTCGAAAGCTGCCGGGCTCCCATCATGGATCTCGATCTCGATCTCGACCTCGACCTCGCCCTCGATCTCGACGACGAGTCCAACAACAACGTCGACAACCACGACGACGACCCCATAATAACCTCATACCCCATCTTCCTCAACCCTTCCCTCCCGGCCCCCCGCAAGCTCTACATCCTCCAACAACCCAACCGCCTCTCCACGGCCCCGTCCCACCCCGTCGCCGCCGAGATGCGCCTCAAACCAAAGTCCGGCATGGTCGAGCTCGACGTGCCGCTGGACTATCTTGCCCCAAACTACGACCGCGACAAGGGCACCAAGTGGGGTCGCTCGCTCTACGTCGCAACCGCCGCCCGCAACGGCGGCTCGCTGGGTCTCCCTGGCGGCTTCGGTGTCGGGTCGGCGCCGCCGGCCAGGGGCCCGGCCGCCGCCGCCAGGAGAAAGAAACATGTCGAGGGCGTCGACGATGCTGTCGACGACGACGCCGTGCTGGATTGGCAGGACGCCATCAGGCACGACCGCCTGCTCCGGATGCAGACCCTGGGCGGCCAGATCCCAACCTCCAACGAGGTGCAGTACATGGTCGGTGTCTTTCAAGGACGTATGTCTGTCTCCCTCCCTCCCCCTCTCCCTCTCTCTGCAACAAAGTATAGTCTGTGTTGCAAACGACTTGTCAAAATTTACAATCGCTGACCCTGCCACAGAGGAGCTCCATCTCACGCCAGCATCCACCCTCGTCCACCTCCGCCCACAACTCCACCACATCGACTCATCCACACTTGCCCAGGACCGGCCCGGCCCCAACAAGCCCGATGCCGCCGCCGCCCCTGCTGCTGTCGCCGCCCCACCGGCCGCGCGCGCCATCCACATGACCATCAAGGCCGCTGACGGAAGCGGTGCCATGACAACCGAGACCATGGCCGACCGGCTGCGCGCAGTACAGCTCGAGCTGTGGAACAAGCTGCGCTACACCGACGAGAACGAGGAGGCCGCCTGGGACGTATATAGCCAAAGTCTCTTCCTCAGAGGTCACGGTCCCGTAGCCCAGGAGCCTCCTCCTCCTCCTCCTCCTCCAAACGGCAGGCAATCTGCCGCCTCGCCAGTTGAGACGCCTGCTGCGGAGGATACCGCGCAGAGGCTGGAGAGGGTGTGGACCGACGAAAAGCTACTGCGCATGGTGAGCGGTATGAAGAAAGGCCGCCACGGTATGCGCGAGAACAAGCCAGACGGTGACCAGGATGATGAGGAGGATGTAAAGAAAAGGGTCAAATTCCAGTCAGATCCTACATGAAAAAGCATGATGCCGCCATGTAGACAATATATCCACAGTTACTTCACTCGTGACATCCCTATATGAACGACGACCTTGCTTTTGTATTCTACCTGAAAGTGAAGTGAGATGGCCCTTTTCCTCAAATATGCCATCCGCTGGTGCACGATCCATCAAACTAATGGCTACGTGGTGTAAACTAATAATAATTCTCATAACGGCCAACTTGCGGCCGTCATCCATGTCATCCTTCCGCCCTCCTGCGTCATATTTCTCCTCCTTTCACAGAGACGTGTTCGGTTCCCAGTACGTCCCCAAACCCAGATCATAGACCTGCACCATCCTTCTTCCGATTATTATGCCGACAACAACTTGGCCCACCACGACTTCCCGCTCGGCCATCGAGTGCGTGCGTGCTTTCGTGCTTGCGTGCTTGCATATAACTGGCTTGTTTGCACATGCCTGCTCCTCCGCCGAAGCGGAATGTCGCACCAACACCGAAATACCGGCGAGCCATTACTCAGAAACAGGCCGCAAAGCAAATCACTTGAAGCTTCCTTGCCCCCTTTCTTCTTCCTTATTGAAGCAGCTCCACGTCAAGACCGATCGAGTGCATAAACAGGTTGACGTTGGCGAGTCTCTGGCCCGACATGCTCGGAGGGAGAGACTTGGCGTGCGCGACTGTGTCAAGAACACGGTCCTTTACCGAAAGGACAAGACGTTGCTGCTGATCAGGGGTAGAGCTGACCCCGATTGCTGCCAGAAACTGCCAGACGTAGACGTCCTCGCCGCTGTTGACGCTCCCTGGGAAGATATGAGGCAGGCTCGGCTCAAGAATGTTGAAGAATTCGCCAAAGCTCGTTTCCCTGATGTTGTTTCGTTAGCAGGTCCATGTACTTGCCACTACTGTCAAATCCGGCACACTTGACAAACTTACCACTTGTGCCACATGTCCGCGTCTGCCTCGCCCAGCTGCTTGATAAGCTCGGCACGACTCAGGATCATTGTCAGCATTGAGGTACCGATACGAGACTTTGCAATGAGGTCAACGTTCAGCCTGGTGATGAGCCCCAGGGTCCCATCCACAATCGCAAGCGGGGTCTCGTTGATGTGGGCAAACAGACTGGGCATCACCGTCGATGAGAAGAGCTCCACCGTCTCGCGCATGGCCGCATCTACTTGTATCTCGCCATTGACAATGTGCGCTCCACGCGTGACGTCGAGCTGGTCGAGATGGTAGATGATCATGGTGAGAATCGTCGTCTTTTGCTCGGGCAAAGTGTGGCGGAACACTCGGGGAATGGCCTTTTTGCCCTTGGCAAACGATATAAGAGCGATGAACGGGTGGATCGGCGTCGCGTCCACGGGCTCGTATATCTTGAGGTGCTCCCATAGCTGGCCGTTGAGCCGCTGCGTTATCGCAAACCATTCCGCATTCTTCGCATGGAACTCATCATCCGCGATGCCGGAGGCAGGATGCGGAGGCAGAGCCCGGACATGATCTTCCATCTTCATAAGCGTCGTATACACGTTCTCGATGCTGCGGAGGATAGCCTTGCCGTCAACGGCGCCGACATGGCGCCTGGAGCTGCTGGGGCGTTGGGCATCCGTCAAGACCTCGGGCCGCTTTATGTTAAGGAGCGGCTTGGGTGTCTTGGCATTGCTGAACGAGATCTTGCCCAGGCTGCCAGCAATAACGAGCTGCGGGTTCTTGGGCTTGTTCTTGGCTGCCTCTACGGCCCGCTGCACCTGTTGCTCCATCCGCTGAACGTGGTTCTCGGCAGGCCGTCCGTTGCGGCGACCACCTTGCCGGTTGCCGGTTTGGAACAGATATGTCTGCGCAAAGTTGCCCAGAGGCTGGTTCGGGTTCTGGCGCTGCGTCGAGCGAATCGACGTGTAGACCTGATAGTAGAAATCTTCGGATTCAGCAGCGTCCCGGCCGGCGTCCATCGGGCTGCCGGTGGCAGCTATCAGCTGCTGGAGCTGGATGCGAGTCACAAAATTCTTGTCCTGGGGGGTCATGATGCCGTTATCCTTGGACAGCTGGTAGATCTTGTGATTCCTCTTGGCGCGCTTGGCTTCCTGCTCCATAAAGACCGCCATCTCTTGGTCATTCATGTGAGAAGGAGGGGGGCCGTGAGCCTGCCCCGCATGTCCCTGGTGAGAGAGTTGAGGGGCCTGTGGCACCCGGCCCGTAGAGCTCTTGGATCTGTGTCCTGCGTGTCCCGGACCAGCAGCTCTATTAGGGTTCTGTAGAATCTGGGTAGGCCGGATCTGCTGCGCCTGTGAGAAGTGCTGAGCCTGATGGGCCTGGGGTGCCTGGGGTGCCTGAGGGGGCTGGTGGGTTGGGTGAACAGGTTGCGTCTGCCTCGAGTGCGGACGTTCCAGAATTTTGACGGGGCCGTTGTGCCCGAGACCAGGGAAAGGCTGGTGATGGACCTGCTGCTGCTGCTCTGGCGGCTGGTCCACGCGTTGCTGCTGAGCTTGATAATAAGCCGCCGTGTTGTGCGCCTGACCTTGAGCGTGAGTTTGCAGGGCATACTGATCCATGGCCGGTGCCGCCGCAACGAAGGACTGCGGCATTGCGGAAGCGGGCTGGCTGGGCTGAGGAGCCGGAGTGGTCATCTTCTTGGACTGGGCAAGCATCTGGGCTTCGACTTCCTCAAGACTCAAAACCTTTCGAGCAGACTGCACGACAGGAGCCGGAGGCGACGTCGCGGCATGGATCGGCGCGGGATCCTGTGTAGGAGCTGGTGCATGAGCAGCCGGCTGAGCGGCCGGCTGGGGAGCCATGCCCCATATACTACGATCGATGCTCAGCTCTGGCACCTGGACAGCCTCCTTGTACTTTTCGTATCCGCTGCGAACAGGCCGAACCGTCTGTGCGGCAGCATACGCGTCATACGAGTACGACGTCGAGGGCTCCGGCGCAGCAGCCTTGGCTGCTGCCTTGTGCGCAGGCTGTTGACGATGAAAGAGGGCATTCCCTTCATCTATGGCATCCGACACCTTGGCGGTGGCACCAAAAAAGTCAAAGTCTTTGCCCACCGCGCCGGAATCAGTGCCAAAAGTATCATCGTTGAAGGCATCGTCCATCTCGTCGAGCTGGTCGCCGAGTCCATCGTACGTGTCCTCGAAATCAAGAGCCTCCTGGTTGTCGGCACGCTGAGAGAGGCCGGCAAACGGATCTCGGGTCTGGGAGAAACCCGGAGCGGCCGTGTTGTGCCGCGTGGGCTCGAACCCGAGGAATGACATGTTGGCGTGTTTGTAATCAACTCAACGGCTGGATAATCTGCAACGTGTCAATAGGGTGAACTCTGGAGATTGGAAGATATCAAAACATCGAACAAGAGAAAAATGTGCAAATGGATGTTGCGGGGATAAAGTGCGGGCAGTGTTTCGAGGTAGATCAAGTCGAAATCTGCTGGAGAAAAGGGAATCCTGGAGTCTGTAAGATTCGACAAGAATATCATGCGTGATACCTCTTGCGGAAGGTGGTGGTCGCCTGCGGATTATCGGACAAGGTGGATGGCCAGTTTCAAGAATGCTGAGTTGCAGTTCCTTCCCTTCCCGCACCGAGCGTAGTGACAAGAGGATCATAACCATCAAAGACCTTGGCCTCGATATGGCCTTGCGGACAACCCCATCGACCGAGACGACACCAGAGACGGAAGGATAGCCTGGGGGGGCGCATCGACGTAGTGATCTCTTGTCATAACTCCTGGCTCGGCCTCTCAACAGTTTGTCTTGGGAAAACCGAGGTGATAGCCATGCGAGTTCGGTGCGGGCCGTGAATGTATCTCCAGGAGGCCGACCTCCTCGGCGAGTCGACGAACAGATATTGGGACCGACCCGATCAAATTCCTCAACTCAACTTGCTCGAACGAGCCGCTGCAAAAACCCCACCTGATCACAACTTGATCCACCCCGCTCCTGGCAACGACCGCCTCGTGCCGAGCAGCCATGGCCGGCAGCGGTTTGCAATCATCAAGAATCGAAAATTCGACTTACCAAGCTAGAGAGATGTGGGACGTCTAAACTGTTGGAGATGAACCGTCTTGACCATGATGTTTTTGCTCTGCAACCCAAAAAGCCTGACACCACCAGAAGCGCCACCAATGAGACGACGGGGTTGGGAAAACCAAAAGGAAAGATCCCGTGTGAAGGGGTGATAGTGCCGGATAGGCGGACCGAGCGACTGGCAAGTGATGCTGGGCGATACACAACAGATTACCGACGTGCAGATTCCATTGTTGTTGAGGCAGATCACAATTGCAGGAGACGGAGGGTGGTGGACAAACAGCCGGTGCCCTCCCGCTTGAACTTGGGCTAAATATCCTTACATCAAATCCGTGTATCGCCCAGGCCATGTGACTGCCTGTTATCTGTTATCTGACAATCTCCCTTAATCGCCCAAGTACGCGTAATGGCGTATGGAATTATGGAAGCAAGGGTTGATAGTGAGGGAGGGGCTGAGGGACAGGTGAACCAACCGGTGGCAGTCAATTTGTATGTAATGTATGTACATATTGGATTTGTCCAGCAGAACATGGTGTACTTCTCTCAGCTCTCAGCTTGCGAAGCTATATGTATATCAGAATCAGAGGGAGGGGTTCCCTCGTCCCCACCGATCCGGGGGGGGAAAAAAAAATTCAAGAGAACGGAGACAAACACTCGATCCAATAGAAAGATCCTATTGACGACCCAACGAAGCTTAGCATATTCATCGAAACTTTGCTTTTTGCATCAGACTAAATCCAAGACAAATAGACGGGGAGAGTCAATGCTCCTTTGGAGGCGTTGTCTAGCTCGGTCCCCGGTGGTTGGTGGCCGACCCCGACTTGTCTCCCTTCAATTTGGAAGACCCGTCTACATCAAAAAGGTCATCTATGTTCCTTCGCTCCCACATAACCACAACCGCCCCCCAGGCCTTTTCACTCTTTTTTTTTCTCGCTCGGCTTCCTCCTCTCCAGACCTCTTCGACCCGCCCGAGCTGTGCTCACCTCACCATAGCATAACCCAGCCAACGAGCACACGTCATCAATTTGTAGCGAAAATCACCCGACTCACCTTGACGACGACGGCTGGAGAAACTCTGACACTGGATCGACCAGCATAGCGACAAATCGTCCATAGAGCCAGCCCAATCCAAGAGCTCACCCCAATGATCATGGCGCCGTCCAGTGCACGATATGTGCGCTATATCGTGTTTGCCGTCCTGGTACGTCAAACCCCCCATGCCCACAACCACATATACGAAGCTCCCCCAACTGCTAAGGTCTGATCTGACATGGCCGTCCATCACCACCACAGTGCGTCGCGACGTACTACTTGTTCGCGAATGCTCGATACAACAGCCTAGCAGGCGCCATGGGTCGTCATGGTCGTCTGCAGCAGAAATCCGACCAGAGCGGACCCATAGTCCCGCCTCCCAAGGATGACTGGGCCGATCTTCTCGTCGGGACCGCACCAGGCCCCCGAATGAATGCGACTTTTGTGACGCTCGCCCGCAACAATGACGTGTGGGATATTGCGCGCTCGATCCGCCAGGTCGAGGACCGCTTCAACAAGCGATACAACTACGATTGGGTGTTTCTCAACGACAAGCCTTTCGATGCCACATTCAAAAAGGTGACGTCGTCGCTTGTCAGCGGCAACACGTACTACGGTCTCATCCCAAAGCAGCACTGGAGCTTCCCAGACTGGATCGACCAGGACAAGGCCAAAAAGGTCCGCGAGGACATGGCGCAGCGCAATGTCATCTACGGCGACTCCGTCAGCTATCGCCACATGTGCCGCTTCGAGTCTGGCTTCTTCTTCCAGCACGAGCTCATGCTCAACTACAAGTACTACTGGCGTGTGGAGCCCTCCATCGAGCTGTTTTGCGATGTACACTACGACCCGTTCCGCTTCATGGCCGAAAACAAGAAAAAGTACAGCTTCGTGCTGAGCCTGTTTGAGTACGTCGAGACCATACCGACGCTGTGGGATTCCACCAAGAAGTTTATCGAAAACTTTCCTCAACACATTGCGGCCGACAATGCCATGGGCTTCTTGAGCGACGACGACGGCCACTCGTACACCAACTGCCACTTTGTATGTTTTTTTTTTTTGACAGGAAGCAAAGACAGAAGCACACAAGCACAGCGCAGGAACTAACTTTGCCCAGTGGTCCAACTTTGAAATCGGCGATCTCGACTGGCTACGCGGAGAGGCCTATACCGACTTCTTCAACCTCCTCGACCATGACGGCGGCTTCTTTTACGAGCGCTGGGGTGACGCTCCCGTTCATTCGATTGCGGCCTCCTTAATGCTTAGAAAGGACGAGATTCACTTTTTCGACGACATTGCCTACTTCCACGTCCCATTCACCCACTGTCCCACCAGCGAAAAAACCCGTCTTGATCTCCGTTGCCACTGCAATCCAAAGGATAACTTTGACTGGAAGGGCTACTCTTGTAAGTCTGGCACACTTCTGCCACCATTTAACACGCGGGCTAACATTCCCCAGGCACATCTCGTTGGTTTGACATAAATGGCTTTGAAAAGCCTGATGGTTATGAGAATCAGCAAGACCAAAAGTCTTGAGGGTTTGATTTTTTATCCCACCACACTTTTGTTGGACGAGAAACATCATACCGACGTTGGACATGTTTGGTCCCCATGTTTCTTTTTGCCTTTTTTTATTTTTCGTGCTGGACGGGGGCGGGCATGATCTCAGGCGCATATGATGGTCGTGCTCATGGTTGCAGGGCACTTCAACAACAAAGGATGACAAGGATACGACAGGCAGGCTGGTGGGCGTGATGGGGCGTCACGGATAGAAGCGTTAGAGAACAACTGCAAACAACATCGATTGTGAGATGGCAGCACGTGTAAGAGGCAGCACGTGTAAGAGGGTTGTTTGACGATTGGCATGGGCAGGTAGGTAGTCGGGAATGATCAGAATCATGCAGATTGCTACTCGACCGTAGCCTTCTTTGGTTTCTTGGAGCCATATTTGCTCCTACTTGTCCTCCGGTTCACGACACCAAGCTATAACGTGTCAGCATTTGAACAATCCTGAAGCGGGCGGGTTCTTCTTGCATCAAGAACTCACAAGATCCAGCGCTCCTCTGACCACCTTGTATCTCACACCCGGACAATCCTGCAACCGTCCACCCTTGATCAACACAACACTGTGCTGCTGGATGTTGTGGCCCTCCCCGGGGATGAATGCTGTCACGACACGGCCGGTCGAGAGACGTACACGCGCCGTCTTGCGCTCTCCAGAGTTGGGCTTTTTTGGGCGCGTGACTCCGACTTTGAGACAGACACCCTTGAGCATGGGAGTCTTGGCCTCGGCCAGGGCGGGTGAGACCTTGTGGCGGGCGCGGCGTTGCTTTCGGCATCCCTGCAAAACGAAGCGGATCAGCCAAAGGGAGCGCTCGTGAAAGTCGTGGGATCCTTCATACTTTAAGGACCTGGTTGATTGTGGGTTTGCATTGGGGTGCTGTCGATGAAAAGGCTCGTGTGATGGGGAGGGGCGCCGGCGCGACGACGGGGCGGGAGACCAAGGCAAGAGGTCGTCGGTAGAGCAGGCGCGCGAGTGTCTGGCGAAGAAAAAGGGGCATTGCCATGGTTTTCTTTTGGGTGTATCAATTTTATCAATTTTGAATTGTCAGGGACGTCGTGATAAGTCGAAAATCCAGTGATTACGTGATCAGATCCTTGGGGATGGAGGAGGAGCAATCACATGCTGGTGGCAAGGCAAGGCAACTTACGTACCCTCGGCTCAAGGGGACGGCATAAAGCAGGAAGGTAAAGCAGAATAGAATCCAAGTCCTCGACTGTTTTGTTGCATCGTTTCCACACTTTGATACATTTTCAACAATTCAACATTCACCTTCTGCCCGTCCATATCCGCCGCTTACGCCATGGCTGCAAGATTATTATCAAGGGCTGCCCAGCGTGTCTCGAGAGGGAAGTCTGGCATTCTTGGGGCGGCCGGCCGGTCCCAATGTTCGCGTCTTCTATCGACCACTTGCCGGCTGCGGGACCTTGCAGATATACCGCCCACGCCCATCACTCATTTCGCGGCCGACGAGGTTGCAATGCAAGAATCCGTGTCAAGGTTTGCCAACGAGGTGATCCTGCCGCGAGCACGGGACATGGATGAGAACGAAACCATGGATCCAGAGGTTGTGCGGCAGCTGTTTGAGCAAGGTCTCATGGGCGTCGAGATCCCGGAGGAGTATGGCGGGGCTGGTATGGGGTTCACCTCGGCCGTGGTGGGCATCGAGGAATTGGCGAGGGTGGACCCGAGCGTAAGCGTGCTCGTCGACGTGCACAACACTCTTGTAAACACGGCGGTAATGAAGTGGGCGTCGGCCGACCTCAAGAAGAGGTTCCTGCCGAAGCTGGCCACCACCACGGTCGGGTCTTTCTGCCTTTCGGAGCCGGGCTCCGGCTCAGATGCCTTTGCGCTCGCGACGAGAGCGACCGAGACCAGCGACGGATACCGGATAACCGGGTCCAAGATGTGGATCACAAACGCGATGGAGTCTGGCTTGTTCATTGTGTTTGCCAACCTCGATCCGAGCAAGGGCTACAAGGGGATCTCGGCGTTTGCTGTGGAGAAAGGCATGAAGGGGTTCTCGATAGCCAAGAAGGAGAAGAAGCTCGGCATCAGGGCGAGCAGCACGTGCGTCCTCAGCTTCGACGACGTCGAGGTGCCAAAGGAGAATCTTGTGGGCGAGAAAGGGCAGGGCTACAGGTACGCGATCCAGATCCTCAACGAGGGGCGGATCGGCATCGCCGCGCAAATGACGGGGCTCGCCCTGGGCGCGTTCGAGAACGCGGCCAGGTACGTGTGGAACGACCGCAAGCAGTTTGGGAAGCTCGTGGGCGAGTTCCAGGGCATGCAGCACCAGATGGCGCAGTCTTATACCGAGATCGCGGCCGCGCGGGCGCTGGTCTACAACGCGGCGCGCAAGCGAGAGGCCGGCGAGGACTTTGTCAGGGACGCTGCCATGGCAAAGCTGTACGCCTCGCAGGTGGCCGGGCGCGTGAGCGGTTTGGCCGTTGAGTGGATGGGTGGCATGGGCTTCGTGAGGGAGGGTCTCGCTGAGAAGTTTTGGAGAGACAGCAAGATTGGCGCCATCTACGAGGGCACAAGCAACATCCAGTACGTTCTGTCTCTCTCTCTCTTTTGTGAATCGAGCTGACCATCATCCATTCAGGCTGAACACGATTGCCAAGATGCTGCAGAAGGAGTACACTGCGTAATGAATTGCAACAACCACCCGATCGTCACCAGTCACCATGGAGCGGAAGGTCCCGTAGCAATTATCCGGACTCTGAGTTCTTTATTCGGCCTCTTTGATGCCGGTTGCCTACCTGCTTTATGCACTTATCCGCCGTCCAGTTTAGGATAGATTATAGATCAAACATATATATATACATATATATAAATCGTTTTCTGAGGGTTATATCGTGGCCCCTGGTTCCAAGCAGTTGATCTACATTCTACCACGCCACCAAGAATATGGAGGAAGCACAAGGGGCACAGGAGCACAGCAGCAACGGCAGCACGGATATGAGTATGCCGGCCCCCTATAAAACAACCCGCCCTATCGGATAAAGGCGCCCTCCGGGGAAGGTCTTGATGTGCCCAACCCGCTTGTTCTTTGTTCGAGTTGGTTCTCCTGGTCGGCTCCATCGTTGTCTTGATTCATCAGAGGAGAGGGCCTTCTCGCACACCTACGTCAGAGCTCTCAACAACGACCAAGATATGCACAGTAGACTGGATACATAATTACGTAGATACTGTTCAGATAAACCCAATATATCTATCTACCTAACAAACCACCTCCTGGTTCCTTGCCACTTATTCAGCTTATTCAGCAAATCATTATATAACTGGTATCCAGACAACTATCTAAATGTACGAAGAAAAGAATGACAAAAGAAGAAAATAAAAGCGAAAAAAAGGGAGCATTGATATAAAAAAGAAGTAAGAAAGAAAAAAGAAAGAAAGAAAGAAAAGAAAATAGAAAGGGATTTTTAAAAAATTTATTGGAAGAAAAAAGAGGTCAGGATTGATCAAAATCAAAATCAAAGGAAAGTCCTATCAGACGTCACCGATCCCAGGACTTCGACTCGTTGACTTGATCCCAGCCCTCTGCCAACCCACCTGCCAAACCTCGTGCATTGCCCATCCAAAATCTAAACAGCCTGGTGGGTGAATACCGTGTTGGCATTTGCAGCATCCGCCATCCACGCCGCGCACGAATCAGTATCTATTTGACGTTATCCGTATCCGCAGTGCGTGTTTTGCATCCACCATCGCCAACGACAGACGCTGACAAGTCTTTGCTACAGCTATTACTGCTGGCCTTGCGTCGGGGTCTTTCGCCGAGGTCTCCCGTCGAGCGAAACAGAATCAATCACCGAGGCATCTTGGGGGTTCCTCAATCTATTCCAAGTCGTCCCCAGTCACCGACGGATACAGTCGCCATCAACGGCCGTGGGGCCACGGCGCTCTCTCGCATCGCATCGACGAAAAAAAACAAGATCCTTCTCGCCGGTAGCGGCAACCCCGCTTCCCTCCCTCTGAAGCCGTCGTCTTATCAGACCACCACAACCACCACAACGACTTGGGCATTCGCCTCTGCTCTGGACGCCCTTTTTTTTTTCTTCTTGTTTTGTTTTTCTTTTTTTTTTTCGTTTCTTTCCTCTATTCTTTGCCTATAAAATTCCGAGGGCAGCGACGGCATCATCGTCGCACCACCGCAAAGATGAATGAGGAGGAAGTCATGCAGAGCATCCAAAAAAAGATCGAGCGCGAAAAGGTCCTCATCAATGCCGCCAATGCAATGCACTCAAAGACGGACAACGAGGCCGTCCGCTCCCGCCTCGAGTCCCAGATACGCGACGCCAACCGGAACTTGCAATACTTCAAGGAAAAGATAAGTGAGCTACAGATGCGCCGCCTGAGCCAGAATGTCGGGGACTTGTCGCTGGCAGGCAGCAGCAAGGACGGGGGCCCTGCGCCTCCTCCCAAGGACGAGGGCGGTCTCAGCAAAACTGGAGCTCATGGCGACCTTATGCCGCCAAGAGGCCCTTTTGCTAACCCGGGCCCGGCTGGAATACCAAAAGCCCGACCCAACTTCTCCAAACTCGGTGAGCCGACCCCGTTGTCTCTTTTGCGACACACACACACACACACAGGAAGGCCTCCGCTGACCCCCCCCCTCTTTGCTCCACCAAGACCTCATCAGATATGAAACCCCTCACCTCGGCCCTCGGATCCAGCTTATGCTATCGCAAATCCAGTTCAAGCTAAACGTCGAGGACCAATACCTCAAGGGTGTTGAGAAGATGGTGCAGCTATATGGAATGGAGGGCGACAGGAAGAGCAAGGCGGATGCTGCGGCTCGTAGAGTGGAAAGCAAGCAAAAGATTATGCTCCTCAAGCAGGCATTGAAGAGATATGAAGAGCTGCACATTGACGTCGAGTCCAACGATGGCCCAGACGGTTCGTCTCCCAGCCGGTCGTCCCCGTCGTGCTTTGCTGACTTGCCACAGACGACTCCATCAACATGCCCAACCTTCGAAAGCCGCTTACCGGCACCCTTGCCATCAAGATCATGGCCATCAAAGATGTCGATCATGCCGCTACTGGTAGATTCTCTCGCGGACCCGAGACTTTTATCACCATCAAGATCGAGGACAACGTGGTGGCACGGACGCGGTCGAGCCGCAACGACCGTTGGGAGTCGGAATTCTTCCAGGTCAATGTCGATAAGGGCAACGAAATCGAGCTCACCGTATATGATAAGCCGTCGGAGCACCCGCTACCCATCGGCATGATCTGGATCAGAATGTCGGATATCGCCGAGGAAATGCGACGGAAAAGGATAGAGGTCGAGACGGCTAATTCCGGTTGGGTCTCGGCAGACAGGATGGGAAACGCGCCCCAGGCGCCCGCCCAGTTCCCCATGAGCCCGTCGCATCCCCAGTTCGGCCCCCCCCCAATGTCACCCAGCTACCAGAACCAGCAACCGACAAACTTTGGTCAGTCTGTGCACGCCGAGCTCGCCCAGGGCGCCATTGACGGCTGGTTCAACCTCGAGCCCGCGGGGCAGATCCAGCTATCGCTCAGCTTTGTCAAGGCCACCAAGAACAGCCGGCCGGCCGACAACGGTCTCGGCCGCAAGGGCGCCGTGCGCCAGCGCAAGGAGGAGATTCACGAAATGTACGGCCACAAGTTTGTCGAGCAGACCTTTTACAACATTATGCGGTGCGCGCTCTGCGGCGACTTTCTCAAATACGCCGCCGGCATGCAATGCGTCGACTGCAAATACACGTGCCACACAAAGTGCTACACCAGCGTCGTCACCAAATGCATCAGCAAGAGCAATGCCGACACCGACCCGGACGAGGAAAAGATCAACCACAGGATCCCGCACAGGTTCCAGCCCTTCTCTAACATGACGGCCAACTGGTGCTGCCACTGCGGCTACATGCTGCCCTTTGGCAAGAAAAACTCGAGAAAGTGTCTCGAGTGCGGGCTGACGTGCCACGCCCATTGCGTCCACCTCGTGCCCGACTTTTGCGGCATGTCCATGGCCGTCGCCAACAAGATCCTCGAGGGCATCCGCCAGCAAAAGGCGCGAAAGCACGAAAAGGCCGCCTCCATGTCGGAAAAGACGCTGCGCCAAAACACAGGACCGCTCGGCAAGATGAGCCCGAGCCCGTCATACAACAGCTACGATTCATCGGCAGCACAGCTCCCCACCTATTCGTCCGAGGCAACCGAGGCCGCCAAGATCACGTTTGCGAACCAGGGCCAGCCGCAAAGACCGAGCCTGCCGGAACGGCCCCCTTCGAACCCGGCGGCGGCCGCGGCGGCTTCGGCCGCCATGAGCGCGGCGGGGCGGGTCCAGTCCCCGGACTACGGCCACGGCAGGTACGGGTCCTATGGCGCCGAGCAGGCCCAGGCCCATGCAAGCTCCCAGCAGACTCCGGACAACAGCCAGTATCCACAGCAGCAGCAGCCGTACGGTGCCCCTCAAGGCCAGCGCAAGTACAATCCGGCTGACTATGCCAACATCAGCACCTTCTCCCCTCAGCCTTCGATACAGCAGCAGCACCCCATACAGCAGCACCAACAACAGCAGCCTCTGCAGGTCAGCATGCCGCAATCGCCTCATAGCCTCCGCCAACAACAGATGCCGTTTGAGTCTCCGGCGCAACATCACCAGGTCCCTCCCAAGCTCGCTTCGCCAATCCCCACCCAGCCTTCCTCCTCCCTGCTGGGCGGTACCATCCCCACCTCCGGGCAGGGTCGCCCCGCTCTGCCCTCGGCGACGGACCCGGGCACAGGTCAGCGGCTCGGCCTCGACAACTTCAACTTCCTCGCCGTCCTGGGCAAGGGAAACTTTGGCAAGGTCATGCTGGCCGAGACCAAGAAGACGAGGAGGCTGTATGCCATCAAGGTTCTTAAGAAGGAATTCATAATAGAGAACGACGAGGTCGAGAGCATACGATCGGAGAAGCGAGTGTTCCTGATCGCCAACCGCGAAAAGCACCCGTTCCTCACCAACCTGCACGCCTGCTTCCAGACCGAGACCCGTGTGTATTTTGTCATGGAGTATGTTAGCGGCGGTGACCTCATGCTGCACATCCAGAGGGGACAGTTTGGTACCAAGCGGGCCCAGTTTTACGCCGCCGAGGTGTGCCTGGCGCTCAAGTACTTTCACGAAAACGGCGTCATCTACCGGGACTTGAAGCTCGACAACATCCTGCTCACTCTTGACGGTCACATCAAGATTGCCGACTACGGTCTCTGCAAGGAAGACATGTGGTTCGGCTCCACAACCAGCACCTTTTGCGGCACGCCCGAGTTCATGGCTCCAGAGGTGAGTAAAGCAGCCCCCGCCTCGAAACCACGGCGGGCGAGACAAGACAAGGGTCCTGACATTTTTTCTGGTTGCAGATATTACTCGACAAGAAGTACGGCCGTGCCGTCGACTGGTGGGCATTTGGCGTCCTCATCTACCAAATGCTTCTGCAGCAGTCGCCTTTTAGGGGGGAGGATGAGGACGAAATCTACGACGCCATCCTGAGCGACGAGCCCCTGTACCCGATATCGATGCCTAGGGATTCGGTTTCGATCCTCCAGAAGCTGCTCACACGGGAGCCGGACCACCGTCTCGGCAGCGGGCCCACCGACGCCCAAGAGATCATGAACCAGCCCTTTTTCCGCAACGTCAGCTGGGACGACATCTACCACAAGCGTGTACAGCCGCCCTTTTTGCCCCAGATCACGAGCGCCACCGACACGAGCAACTTTGACTCCGAGTTTACCAGCGTCACGCCGGTTCTCACTCCGGTGCAATCCGGTAAGTTGAACGAGCTTGACGCCATTCTGGGCAGCCCGAGCATCGCCGCTAACTCTGAACAGTACTCTCTCAGGCCATGCAGGAAGAATTCAGGGGTTTCTCATATACCGCGGACTTTGAGTAGGCTTCGTCCGTGTATCTTGGGACGGGGATGGAGTCAAAGAAGAGAGAGGAGAGAGAGGGTGGAGGGGGGGAGGATACAGAGGGAACAGAAGAGACGGAGGAGACAGAGGAGACAGAGGAGACAGAAGAGGAGACAGAAGAGGAGACAGAAGAGGAGACAGAAGAGGAGACAGAAGAGGAGACAGAGGAGACAGAGGAGCCAGAGGAGACAGAGGAGCCAGAGGAGCCAGAGAAGCCAGAGGAGCCAGAGAAGCCAGAGGAGCCAGAGAAGCCAGAGCAGGGGCCATGCGGCGGTCCGTGATGCACACGTACATGTGTCATATGCCGCCTCGGGAAGAATGTCGTTCACGAATACCATTTGGGCTGTGCTTGAGGAAGGCGGCGGGACAGGGTAGCGGGGGCATTGTATATACTAGGCAGCGATAACTTAGCGGTAGATAAGCAAATTCGCATGGTTTTCATGAGAGTGGGTTTATGAGACGGCGGACTGCAGCATACAGTGGAGACGCGTGAAGTGATCACTTCCACGACCGCACCTACAGTGATCGTTTCACGTGTCAGGGGGCTGTACGTCGTCTTACTGGTGTCCAGAGCGCTTTATCATCTATCTAAATATAGGGGCGTATGCTACCTACCCACTTGGGTCTACCCTTGGGTCTACCAAGAAAATACCATGAAAGCTCGGGATCCGCGAGGGACTTGCTCCAGGATGGCATCACATGAAGATGATCGCTTCGCTGTATCGCTTGGTCGCATTTACCTGAGTGCCCAGATCAAAGCAATAACGCCGCCGCTTAGGGCCGCTCCCGCCGCAGCGCCCTCGAGCGCAATCAGAGACACGTCACGCATGCGAATGTCGACGTGGCGGTCGCTGACGAGGTCGTCAAAGATATCCCCGACGTGATGTACGGGCCGTGAGACCATTTCAGCCCAGCGGATTGCGGGGAAGTGAGCGCCGATGCCGGCAGCAGAGCCGAGGGCGGCAAGAACATTGGAGAATCGAAGGTTGCTCCTGGCCCGGTGCTGACGTGGATGCGGCTGTTGCTGCTGGTGCTGGTGCTGGTGCTGGTGCTGATGCTGCTTGGACGTCTCCTCGACTTGCTCGCGTGCACGTTCAAGCTCGATATCGCGCTCACGAGCACGCTCAAGCTCAAGCTCACGCTCACGCTCACGTTCACGTTCGAGTTCCTTTTCCTTGAGCTCCTTCTTGCCGGCGTCCTTGACTCGGTCCCTCTCCTGGCTGCGCTGCAGCATCGCGCGCACGAGCTCGAGCTGGGCCCTGACGTCGTCCAGGACGGTCCTTTCCTCCTCCACGACGCCTTTGACGAGCCGTCTCCGTCTCCACGGCTCGGCAACGAATTGCAGCACGAGAAACAGCAGGACGTTTACGCCCATCAGCCCCCACGTGCCCCAGGTGCTCGCGCGTCTGATCCTGTCGCTCCACACCTGCTCCTCGTGATAGCGCCTGAGGATGCCCTGGCTGAGGCGCGCGCCCACCGTCTGCTCCTCGGACTCGACCTCGGCCAGCTCCTGGGCCGATGCCGAAACCTCGTGCTCGATTATGTGGTCGTCGCGGTACAGGGCAGTGAAGCGCTCGAGGTCGGCGGGGGACCAGTGGTCCTTACGGGCTAGCAGGGCCGTGACCTCGCGTTGCGTGGCGGCGCGGCGCGCGTTGGACGACTTGTAGGAGGCGCGGGCGGTTCGTACGCGCGACTGCAGCTCGTGGAGCTGGCGTTCGAGAATCTCGTTCTCCATCTTGATCTTCTCGATGGGCGTGTAGCCCGTCATGGCGTTGAGGGCGGCCGAGGCGCCCAGTATGCGGGCCTGCAGGGCATCGATGAGACGAGATATGTGCAATGCCGCTGTGGCGTTTTGGTTGGCGAGGGTTTTTTGGAAAGCCGTGGGTGTGGCCGGAGGGGATGTCGGAGAGGCTGGTGGTGGTGGTGATGGTGGTGGTAGTTTGGGTCGGGAGGAGCCCGGGGTTGACGATGGGCCAGCAGTCGAGGAAAAGGGAGAGGTTGAGGTGGAGGAGGAGGAGGAGGATGGTGGTGATGACGATGGTGATGGTGATGATGGTGATGGAGATTGTGATGATGATGGTGATGATGATGATGATGGAGACGAAGCTGCTGTGGCGTTGGTGTGTGGGTTCGAGGTCGAGGGGGGCGGCAATGGGATGGACGGCGGAGGGTGTGGAGGAGGGCCGTCGGTCGATGCCGGCTTGGGATCAGACGGCGGTGGGTCTGGAGAATGCGAGGGCGACGATGAAGAGAACAACCTCTTGTCGCGCAGGGCAGGGGATGAGGGGGGCCCATCCCAAAGCAAACAGAGGCGTGAGGCAGCAGGCGATCCCGGGCGTCCTCCAAGTACGGCCACGGCCACGGCCGCCGTATGCGCATGGCCATGTATCCGGTAGCCCGACGATGGGGTGAAGCGAAGAAGAAGACCCCCTCGCACAGCTCCGGGCCCCAGTCTCGCCGGGTGCATATCTTGTAGTTGGCAGCTGCGGTGTTCGGGGCATAAAAGGTGAAGGAGCAAGACTCGGGACGAGGGCGTCAAGAGAAGTTGCGAGGACAGTTTTTATCTGTATTATGCGAGTTTTGTTTATGCCATGGTCGGATTCGTCAAGGCGGTGGGATCGGGAGAGATGCTTGCAAGGTCTGCAGACGCACTTGCAGCTTTACTTGCAGCTGACGTTGATCTATGTGGACGTGCGGTCAACCTGGAGGTCGTGAGGATAAATATAATTCCAGATGTCGGTGTGGTGGTTCCCTTTTTTTCTTCTGCCCCGCCTTTCGAGTATATCTCGGTGAATCTCGGTGAGCTCGGTCAAGTTGAAGGGTTTTGTATCGTCACTTTTATACAACAGGTTGTTTTTTTCTATTATTATTATTCTGAAATTATCAAGAGGTCAGTCACGCTAAGCAAAAGTCGGGTCTAGAATGTCAGCACGAACCTTCATGATTCAAGCCAAGATATCATCTGGCTCTTTTTAGACCTACGTTTCCACAGTTCCTTGACACGATGGCTCCAAACCAGCATATACAAATCACATGACTTCTACCATACCAAGATGCAGACCGAGATTCGCATTGCCCATCACATGGCCAGCACCTATTTCATACAGTCGAGGGCTACAATAACGAACTGCTCTTCTTGTACGGCAATAAACGCTTGATTGGCCAGTGGATAATTCTCAATGTATTCATTTCACAGAATCACAGAATCGCACCAAGGCACGCACAAAAAATTGGTAATTGTATATTGGTGGAGCACGTGCTATGCGGTATATGGTTAACCCATGGAGCCCCACAAATTCCAAACACCGAACGGCTCCAAGTCTTTTTACAACTTTTAGAGCTTCCCAACCGCCTTGAGCCCCCGCTCCCCATCAAGCAGCACGCACCACCCATCTTCACCGCGGCTCTCGTCGTCTGGGCCGGCCACTACCGCCTTGAAGCGTCCCTCGGCCCGGGCAAACTCGAGCACGTCGTCATTGTACGTGCCAGGCTGCAGCCACACGGCCGGCACGCCGGCATCGGCGGCTTCGCGCAGAGCGGCCAGCGTCGCTTTGGGCGCCGTGACGATGGACACGGATGTGTTGGCGGGAGAGGCTATCAGGGACACCGAGCCGACAGTCGGGGTCGATGGCGAGTCCGGGAATGTGGGCGTGACGACTTGACTTACGGACGGGTTGATGGGGATGGCGGGGAGGTTGTGCTGCTTGTACCAGACAAATACTGGTGTTGGTGGTGTCAGTCAGTCGGGGGGAGAAGTTAGGCATCAAGGAAGTTCTGCGCTGACCTTTGTGGCCATACTTTTCAGGGTTGCTGCTTGCGCCCACGACTGCGAATTGGGACGACGAGAAAAAAGTCTTGATTACGTCTGCCATATTGAATCGCGGCGACATCAGGCAGGCAGGTGAGTCTTCTGGTCGTCTTGGCCGTCTTGGTCGTTCTTGTAACTAACCAGAAGTGACGATGATATCACGAAATAGATAAGGAGATTGATGGCTTATCTGCGGATAAAAGCGTTTTGCCGAATACGCCACACTCACCAGCCACATCTAGTGGTGCCACATCTCTGGGCTATCCGCTCTCTCTCAAAACTGGGCCCGAATGTCAATTGTCATATGTTGCAGCCATCGCATCGTCAAGAGTCATCTAATCCTGGGCCCAGGTCAGCTGCAAATCGCTGGTTGGTCGATCCATGGCACGTCCATACCTTTGATGCCGAGGACGACCGCCAGCTGCCCCGTACGGGCGGTGGCGGTCCCGCGGTCGCGCGGTCCTTGCTGGGCATGTGCATTAAACGAGCGCGGAAAGCATCGCATTCTTCTCGCCTGTTTCCACATCCTTCTATGCTTAAACTGCAAGAGCTTTTGTCATTTTGGCGTTTCTGAGGAACGCTACGTGAAGAAGGATGGATTCTACCTCTGGCAAGTGAGTTTCTTACTTATTTTCCTTATTTCCATCCCCCCTCCTTATGGGCCTCAGCCTCAATTTTGGTCCGAATTATACAAGCTTATTCTTCATGCCTACACGCCATAAGCCCGGAAAAGACGACCCGTCGATTCGATGGGGGGTTTCATCCACCAACCGCTGGCAGATCCTATCAAGACCAAACGACCTTATGCAACCCATCTCATGGCAATGGCCCTGAGCCTGTAGTGGAATCTGGGCCTTGGCACCAGCCAGACCAGCAAGACCAGACGGCCATTGTTATGGGGCTTGGAGCCTGGCCCCCTCAAGACCAGCAAGACCAGAAAGACAAATACCCCAAAGCCGTAGGGGCCCTTGATCTGGGAGACGAAGCGAATACCATCGAGGTGCCCAACGAAACCGACCTGCTCCAGAACGATTCGTTACGATTGGGGTATCTCCGCTCGTTCGCTTCCAGGACCAAAAATAAACTTAGTTTTTCTGGGTGCACTCCCGAGCAATCGCACAAACTCCTGGATGAGAGCATCCAATTCTGTCTCGTCTTCTCTAGGTCTTATACCGGAGACGTTACACTGGAGCGCAAGCCCTATTCTCTCTCTGATTTGCAAAAAGATGCGAGGGGGGCGTCCGCCGATGGTGCATCCCTCAAGAGCGTGGGCGGCGCCTGTTGGGCTTGCAATCGTCTCAAGCACAAGGTAAAGCCGTCCCATGCCACGAGTAGAGAGTCCCAGATTGAACTAACGCTCCGTTTTCTTTTCTTCCCCCCCCCCTAACCACAGTGTGACCCTGGCGACGTGTGCAAAAATTGCCGGAATCGATACACGACGGCAAACGAGCGTGGAGAGCTGGCCTGGGCAAAGCTTGGTTGCCGGCGGGGCAACTTCCCAGTCATGGATCAGTTTGCGGAAACACTTGTGCCTCCGCCAGAACAACCCCATGATTGCGTCGTCGGATCCACCAGATTTCCCCGACACATTGGGGACTCTTCAACCCCGCACAATCATGAGCCTTATATGAACCAGCTCGGCAGTGCAACCGGCTGGACTTCGCCAAACATGGGAGCGATAATAAACAGGATACACGCCAACCGGGAGCTGGTTGGTGTCTTACGCCCAGAGTTACTCCGATACCGCTCGACTCCAGACGCACTACTGCAATGGGGGGCTCGAGTCCAGAGGCGGATGACAACTCCCGAGGGGTCTCAGGAAGGCCTAGAGATTCTTATGCCCTTTCTTGTTAAGGCGGATAATTTTATTAAGCTCGCAGCGGCTAAATGTCAGCCCCGCACCGTCGAGCCCTTGGTGAAAGAAAAGGCTTGGAAGCAGGCTAAGGAGGTCGGACCTCTGATCGAGCTTTCGCTCACCTGTATCGTCTTGGCCCTTGACGCTCTTCAGTCTGGGCCCGGCCCGGAATACATTGGCACCCTGACCAGGCTCATGGAGTCGGCCACCGAGTACCAGAAGCACATCAACGCCCTTTTTAAGCGCAAGATGGCGCTCAGGTCCGACCTCACGTGGTGGCTCAGCTTCTTCTACTCCATCGTTATCCAAAGCTTCGTGCGCAGAGCGGCCATGGCCATGCAGCTGATTAATGGGACCATGGGTGCCGCGCTCGCGAGCAAGTGGAACACGCTCGGCGTAAGGATCTTCGAGGCCGCCTCGCAGGGCCACGACCCGCTCTCCAGATCAAAGAATGACGCTCTGTGTGATGAATGGTTGAAACCGCACTATGATGTCGTAAGGTTGCTTATGCCGGCATACCTGGAGGCCGGGCATGCCATCTCGGTTGCCTTTCTCGATAACCTATTCGACGTCGCGCCCGCGTTTGGAACGGATGGCGCTTCGAGCAATGAGGTATTCAAAACAATTTTGGATAATAACATTCTGGACCAAGCCACAGCCCCGGATACGACTATGCTTGTCGATTACCAGTTTGACAACGGAGGCGATGGACTGTCGAGAAACGAGGTATATGAAAGTTTTTTTGATGATGATTTCCAGGAACAATTATGGGATACGACTATGGTTTCAAACTGACTCCTTATCGTGGTGTGTTTTTTATTTTATTTTTACCCTTCCCCCCCTTTTTTTTCCTCTACTTTTTTGAGTATGGGTATGTATGGAGAGAAGTCAGGATTATTCATGTATAGGTATGCGCGATATACGAGGGTGTGTATTCGATTTATGGTTATATAGTCAGCTTTCTGCCTTGGAAATTTTATATGGTGATTATATATCACGTGATCCGTCCCAACTCTGTAGAGACTTCATCATCATGGCGTTGCTCAGGTCAGAAACAATCCTATTGCTGCCATGTCCCTGACGCCGGCCTCCTCTCAGCGCATCCTTTTCCAGCCAGCCCGTTCCTCACGCCACCGCGCTGCCTGCCTCGCTCTCTATCGTGCCCTCGTCCGCCAAGCCCTTCTCGTACCCCTCGAGCAGCCTCTTCCTTCTTCTGGCTCTGCGACTCGTACGACTCCTACACCACGGCGAAGCACCGTACATCATCTGATACGCCGTCAGTTCCAAAGAAACAGCCTCGATGTCAGCAAACGACTGGTATTCTCCGCACTGGCGGCGGGATACAAGGTGAGCCCGGCCTGCAAGAGACGCAGAGGGCGGATCGACGGTTCAAAAATTATAAGCTGATAAAGAGAGAACGACGACTTGTGTAGTTCCTCGCCTTGCTGGACCGTGCAAAAGATGCAGCATCCCCCGAACACGGCTCTGTCATGGCGCTTGTTGAGCAACGACGCAAGGAAGCCGAAACAAGCCGCCTGAACAATCCACGCCAACAACAGCGTTTTGGCTCTGCTCCCGACCCTGCCGACATTGACTCGATCTCTCCCATTGAGCGTCCTCCCCCACAAAACCCGGTTATCAAGCTCGTCAGACCCGGAACGCTCCGCAGCCCCCCCATCTACGCACGTGCGCAGCCCATGCGTCCCACCAACGAGCTCAAATCCCGCCGCCACATCCCCGTGTTCGTCGTCACTGGGCACGGCTACCCTTTTCTGCGCTTCGGTAAGCCGCAGACCCCTTGGCTTTCGTGCATCATCCAGCACCGCGGGGCCCAGCGGGAGAAATGGGCCTCGGCCATGGCCAGTCTCAACGAGGAGTTTGCCGAGACGGCCGAGAACGAGGATCTGTGGGATATCCTGGTGGCATACATGCGGCGGCGCTATCTGGGAGAGCACGCCGAAATAGACGAAAAGGGCATTCCCGAGGAGCATAGGTCGACGTACATGGATGCGGTGAACATCTCGATCAAGCAGATCGAGGAGGATTGGTCGATGGACACGCTGGACCTGGCGGCCCAGGCCAAAGCGCTACTTGACATTGTGGACGAGGAGAGGAGGGCGAGGGATGCGGAGGACAAAATGGGCTGGTTTTATCCGCCAGAGGACGGTGACGAAGCGTCCGCGAACCGGTAGCACATGTATAGTCGTCTCTTTTAAAGATTATATCAAAAGCTTAGGAGTAAACCTGCTTGAATCTATTCGATACCAGGACGTTCGTTATCCGCAATATAAACCAAAAAAAGGCCATATAAAAGCCTCGAAACAGCACTTTTAGGATCCTGATAGAATCAATTTTATATCCCCCCCAGAAGGGGGACTATAAACTTATCCAAAAATGGTAAACGGTCTGCTTGTATACAACAGTTCTTCTTCTTCTTCTTCTCTTCGTCCTCTTCTCCGTTTAGTTGAAAGCCCTTGTCAATTTCATTCCATCGAGTACCTATTCATCTTCAAGAAATGTCTTTACACTTGGGGGCTAAGCTACCAGGCAGCTGGTTGGCAGTCTGTCGTCCTAAACATCCCTCTCGACGCCAACGTCGGCCCATGCCTTGCGCACGATTTTTGCAGCTTCCACGTTAAACAGGTCCTTGGCGGTACTGACGGTTACGTCGGCGAACTGGAGAAAATCGCACTTGGGTCCAATCTTGCCGCTACGCATCGTCTTCCACCAGATCTGCCCTGCCTTCTCCCAAGAGTATCCACCAAAGGCCACCGACGCAAGATAAAACGCCTTGTTTGGGATGCCCGAGTACACATGCACGCCACCGTTATCATCGGTGATGACCTGGTAGTCCTTGAAGTTGTCGGGCTGGGGATCTTTGCCCTTTGGGCGCGTCAGCTCTGCTCTACGATAAGGTGCTTCAACTGAAGTATCCAGCACGAGGATAGACAACTTACGAATCTGGGGTCGTTGTAGGCGGAGCCAGGGTCCTTCATGCTCCTCAGAGCAACGCCCTTTACGCCAGGCAGCAGGCAGTATTCGCCAATCAGCCAGTCTGCATCGGCCGCCTTCTCATCCTCCTTCCACTGCTTGACCATGATGCCGAAAACATCAGAGACGTGCTCGTTGAGAGCGCCAGATTGTCCAAAGTAGTCGAGCGGGCTGGTGTGCTCTGTGACAGCATGCGTCATCTCATGGCCAATGACGTCGATTGCATTGGTGAAGTTGCCAATGAAGGAGCCTCCGTCACCAAAGACCATCTGGGCTTTCTCGGGATCCCAGACTGACCGACGGTTGCAGTCAGTGTTTTTGTCTATGTTGTCCAAAGGAGACGATGGCTGACTCACATGCGTTCTGGTAACCTCTGCCAAAGTGGACGCTGCTGACTACGGGCATGTTCCTGCCGTCGATGCTCTGCCACTTGAAGAGATCGGCGTAAGCCTTGAGCACATCGCCAACGTTATCGTAGGCTTCGTTGACGGCCTTATCCTCGACGGCCTTCTGCCCCTCCTTTCTCGCCAGCGTGCCAGGGAGCATGGCCTCATCCTGAGTGTGCTTGGCATCATATACACTGCGATACGTCTTGGATGGCTTCTTTCTCGAGGTGGTGCCGGAAGCGGCCAGGGCGTGCTGCTGGTCGTCTTGCTGGGCACTTGCATCAAGGACACGCGCGTTGATGGCGCGGATATGATCGAGGTCACGACGGGCGCACTCGCGCGTTTCATCATCGACGTCCTCGGCCTCGCAGAGGCTCCGGAGGATTTGTTCCGGAACGATAGAAGGGTGGGTATTGCCGTGGATGTGCTGGTAACCGCGGGGCAGGGCGAGGCCCTGGAGCCGACTCACGCGGTGGTCGACGACGAGGTCACGAAAGATCAGTTCGGCCGCCGCATGCTTGCGTATCTCCTCGCTGACCTCGGTCGACTCGGCAATAGCGCGGAAGATGTAGGGTGGGATAATATAGCAGTGTGCGTGGGCCATATCTGCTTGAGGGAGGGAGGACTGATCAAAGTCCTGGCGTGATGTGATTGACGAGCTAAGAATACAGAGGAGCGAGATGGCTTCAGGAATAGACGAGGTGGGTGATATGAAGAGGAAGAATGCAGAGAGTAACAGGATATAGATTTGGCAGGCAGATGTAAACGAGAGGCCTTGGTATATGTATATGTATGTATATATATATATATATATATATATATATATATATTGAGAGAGAAGGGAAGGAGGTGCGATCGCCGTTGTTATGGTAGCTCCTGGCTATCGGATACTTACTGGCACTTTGCCGTATGACTGCTACCTCTTCTTCTATCTTCCTCCAACCGAAGAAAGAAGGGCTGGATAACTTGGAGATCGGTAAAAGTTGCCATCTGAGTGGGTGATGGTGGTACGAATGCAAGGACGAGTTCAGCTAGGTACGCCCGTCACACTATCAATCATATCATCTTTCCTTATTTGTACTTTTGTGATATAATACCTGTTATTTTACGATTTATTTTTTATGCACGACCAAGTTCCAAGCAGGATACCGCCCCGAAAGCACGTAGTTGGCACTCCGACGAGGCTGATGCCCGTGCGTCAGCAGGTTTCTCTTTTCTCTTCTCTCGGCTGATAGGATGAGAATGAGGGCGAATACGCTCCACGCATGCCCGTTACCAAGAGTTTACATATTACTGGGGTGGTGAGGGTTTGCAGCCGTACATGCAGCCGTATGCCACTCGCGATTGGCGCATTCTGGCTTCGATCGCTCATGCGCTCACTCAGCCAAAACGTCATCATAGAATATGACAGGTTCGATACATGCCATAATCATGATATGACAGCAAGGACCGATGACAAGCACTGCCGGTCCTGGAAGCGGGGTGTCAGGTTGCGGCAAAGAAAGGCCCAGTCAGTGAGAGGAGGGCCCCCGTGACATAGTGCCACAGTCTACCCATCAAGGCACATCATAGATGAGACAGGGCAGAGTTGAATAGTGAAAGGCGGTGAGTGAGCGTCTCTGGGATGGACGGTGTGTAAACAAGTCGGCTAATCATGTGATCCGACGAGACTGCCGAGAGACTTATCCATGGAGACCAACTGGACGAGAATCCCATAGCCCAGGGCACCGACGGGGGTGATAGAGCGACAAACCAACGACTTTATCATGTACTGGTGCGAAAGCGACACATGACTGCACCTTGAGCTGATAGTTGAGCGAGCTGACGATGCTGACAATAGAAGCTGACAATAGAAGCTGGCGATGGAAGCTGATAATGGAAGCTGATGATGGAAGCTGACAATGGAAGCTGGCGAATCAAGTTGATGTTGATGCTGGAAGCACGAGGATTGCACACAGGGCACCCATACGCCGTGTGAGTGCGGCGGAGATGCGGTTCGATAGTACCATGGCATAATAATTGGAACTTTCCGAGCATAGCATGGATTCCTGATTTGCATCAGTTTGTGGTGTGCATTCCGGGTATTGGCCAAGTAAGAATCCCAAAGATCCTCAATCTGAGCTGACCAACCAATTCCCGTCATGGGATGTTTCTCCAAAGACTCCGCTCTTCCGAATACCAATATCGACAGAAATATTATGGTGTCTGTGTCATTTATATGATCACTTACCAGGTGGTATAGCTCATTATTCCACCCAATAACTCTGGCCGGTTCATTTGGAATAAAAATGTTTGAAAAAATTGGTTGATTGATTTGTTTATTTACTAAAAGCATAATAATATACAGAAAGATTCAACTCACCAGGACACACAGGTAAACCCCATTGAAGGGGGATAAAGCCTGTCCATAGCAGTTCCTTCTTCGCTGGGGGGTGGTTGGTGAAGATTGGGACTTTGGAGTTGGCCACGCCGGAATCTCGAACGGAGAATTCATCATCATCAAGATGTTAGTGGAATCTGGCGGGATTGCAGTCACGCAGGAACGAGGGTGGCATATAAATACATGAGAGTGCGTCCGGCCCTTGAGCGTTTCCACCAGGCAGATGCAAGTCTTGGTCATTTGAGAGAGTTTGTTTCATATTTTCAACTCGGCTAACCCCATTATCCCCTCGTCTACGATTTTGGAACATAAGCAGCCCAGATAGAATCCAGCAATGTCCAGTGGCGGCCATCCAAAAGACGCTGATCCAAAAGACGCTGCCTCTGACAAGGCGACTGCGGACGACGACGAATTCGAATTCGATCTCGGTATAGCCGCTAGTCAAAAACGTTTATATGAACTTCTAAAATTAGTGGATCAATATGCACCCACTGGGGAGCCCGAGAGCGACGATAGAAAATTTGCCAGAAGAATGGCTATAGGAGATTTACTCGATGAACGGGAAACTGGCAACTTACTCTATTTCCTAGAGAAAGAACATCGTAAGAGGTTGTCAGAAGAGTCCACTGCCTCTCCGGGCAACGATGGAAGATGCACCAGCACGAACCGGCTGGGCGCCTTCCCAAATCGTGGCAAGAGAGAATTCGGGCATTTGGCATCTGAACAGGGATTCTCAGAATCTGAAGTCGTCGCATATGCGAATATGATGCCAAAAGCAGAGTGGGCTGAGATCGTTCGCCAGGCACAAGAGTACAGACAGTTCCTTTTGTTGGAGAGCAACGAGGACAAGGTACGGTACTTCAACACAATAAACATGATGGTTATTGCAAGAGGCTAACACCCATGCAATAGCATGAAAGAGAAAATTCTGTACTCCGTTACCAATATCTACGCGTGCTGGATAGAATGGTGGATGAAGAGAGTGAAGACAGCGGGGACGAGAGTCAGAGAATCGCTTCGGATCAGGAATCCATGTCCTCGAGACAAAAGAAGTCAAAGCAAGCAAACAACCCAAAGCTCAAGGGCAAGGGACGTGGTAATCAAGCTGCTTCAGATCGGGAAGAAGCCTCCAGCGGCCGCTCCGGCAATTCTTCGACCGGGTCAGAATCCTCGGAGGACGAGCCCACGAATGTAGGCTCTTCCAAGAGTCAGGCCTCCAAGTCGTCGAGACAGGCAGCTTCAGAGAGCAGAAAGCTCATCCATTCCCACAAGCGCCAGCGTTCTTCCGCCGCTGCCGATTACTCCAGTGACGATGCTTCGATCGAAGCTGGCAAGAAGAAGGCTTCCAAGAACACCAGTGGAAAAAATCAACGCGGGACTTTTAAGAAGGAACGAGGAGATCGATCTACAAAAGAGGGGCAAAGGGGCAGCTGAAGCTATTGCTGATAGCGACGCCAAAAGGAAGAGCCGCTCACAGTCAACACCGCTTTGAAAAGTGCGCCAAAGAAAGATTGCGGCCAGGATATATTGGTTGCCAAGTGGGAAGGGGCAAGTGTAGGGGTATCAAAAGGTAAGTAAGTGCAAGAAGGTAGGTAGGAAGATAAAAATAACAGAGGATATATTGGTACAAACTTCCACTTTGCAAGTGATCCAGTGCCTATTAACTTGGGTCCCTAACGTCGTAGTAAAACACCTACCCACGCTCATGCTGTGACCTAACTTGCCCCTTTCCGTCTGTCCGAAACCCTCACTGTGTGCTGTTTATGTTTGTATATATATATGTGTGTGTGTGAGAGAGAGGGAGAGTGAGTGAGTGAGTTGTTATGCTTTTATCGACTCGCCAACTCCCAAGCCTGTCCCCCTTCCCTAAAGAACCCGCCTCCTTGATATCTCTTCTGAGCGAGCTGCGGCTTGGGCGATGCAGGCGTAGTCGGCTGCGCTCCTCCCATCTCAAATGTAGTGACCGGTTCGTGTCCCTCGATGGCCATTTCCACGCCCCTGGGTCGCTGATGACCCTGCACCGGCATCTCAAAGGTCGTGGCCGGCGCGTGGCCCTCGGTGGCCATCTCTACGCCCCCGCCTCGCGGCGGCGGCACGCGCCTGTCGCCTCCCTCGGAGGCGATCTCGTGCGTGCCGGGAACCTGCACAGGCGACTTTGGCGTGATGACGGGGAACACGTGAATCTCTGTGCCGTCGGCCTCGCGCGTGACGTGCTGCCCGGACAGCTCGGCATTTGAGGCGGTGGGGCTCACGGGGACGACGACGTTGGCGGTGGTTTCTGCTATGGGGACGGGCTTGCGTGCCAGGGGGGTCACGGAGACGGGCGTCGTCGAGGTTGTCGTCGGCGGCGAGATCGAGGGCGGAGGAGGAGGATGAGGCGACATGAGAGCAGGGACGCCGTCCATCTCGGGCTGGTGGTAGCCGGAATCGTGGGCTTGGAACGTGGTTGGGGGAGGAGGAGGAAGAGAAGCCACGCGGTTGCGTCGACGGAGGCAGCAAAAGAGAACCAAGCCACCCAGGGCGATGAGGAGGACGCCAATGCCGGCGACGAGCCCGGCGATGAGGCCCACAGGAGCAGATGAGCCGGAGCCGGAGTCGGAGCTGGAGGGGGCCGCCACGACGTTGCCGTTGGAGTCGACCCAGCGCGTGGATGTTGCCTCGACGACGTCTAGGCCTATAGACGAATTCAGTCAGCAGCCCGTCAGCCAGTCAGTCAGCCAGTCAGCCATTGCACTGTCAACTGGGAAACCATGGCAAGTATTTTAGAATATATATATAGAGCGAGACAGAGATGGGAGATAAGGGATAGAGGGAGAGAAAAGAAAAAGAAAAAAAAGAGCAAAGTACCTCAACCAGGACAACCGCCGCCCCAGCCAGGAGCATCATCATCAGCAACTTACTTCCACTTCCAGTCCCACTTGCCGACACCCCAGAATCCGGATCCGCCGTTCGTGTCACCACCGTGACGCGCGTGGTCTGGTCGGGCAGACCAGGCGGAACCGATCCGGGCGACGGGGCCGGATCACTGCCGTCACTGCCGTCACCAGAGCTGGGCGTCTCGCTGGGCTCGGCGGCGGCGAGCCAGTCGGTGATGATGGGCTGCAGGAACCCCGCGGCCGAGCAGTAGCCGGCATATGCCGTCTGCATTGCACTGATATCGCGGACCAAGTCCCCCGCCGCGCACGACTTGGACGCGCAGGCCGTGACCCAGCTGACGGCGCGCGACGCCTGGACGGTGCCGGTCGCGCAGTAGCAGGCGTTGTCGTAGGGGCTGTCGCATTGCATGGCCGAGCCCATGTCGGAGTAGAGGTAGAAGCCGTACAGGCAGTACGTGACGCAGGAGTGGACGCCGTTCAGCTCCTCCAGGATGGAGACCGATGTGACGGCCAGCGAGGAGGGGAGGAGCGCGAGTAGCGCGAGCGCCGCGAGCAGCCTGAGCGGCGCCAGCGGCGCCAGATGGCCGAGGAACTTGCCCGCCATGGTGATGCCAGCGTTGCTATTCCCAAGTCACTTCCACCTCGACCTCGACGGACCCATGCATATGATATAACCTCAGCCAAAAGCGTCAGATACGCCTGAGCCAGCCTGGACTCCAGACGTCGTGATGTAGCAAAGAAAAAGGGAGCAGATAACGAGCGAGGCAAGGAGGGAGATTGGGAGAAGGGAGCGAGGGAGTTGCAGGAATTTCAGGAATTTCAGCCGGCATAATAAAACACAAGGGACGATATATATCAGCTGAGCTCTTCAGCTCACGATGCCGTTCAGTGTCCTCTGCACTGCTTCCCCTCTTCTTGGATCCTCCCACTTGTGCCCACTTGCATTGTAATACGCGCAAGTGGCGTCGGCGGATAGATACGGGCAAAGATTGCAAGGGGACGAGCCATCGTTCCGAACTGCATGCACGACAAGTCCAAGTCAGGCTAGAGGAAGCGGGAGGGAGTGGCCAGCTGAACGTGATGGGTTTCATCGTGATGCGCTTGCCAAGCCACCGGGGTGGTTATGCGGGTTGTCTTTCAGGCGGGTGGGCGATTTATTGGATGGGTCGTCTCAGATAATCATGTGGACTCCAAAAAGGTTAAGAGCAATAAACATCATCCATCACGATTTTTGCTGCTCGTTTTGTCATGATAAATTGAGGCGTAAGTATTCTCGCCAGGCAGCTATCATGAAACCACCAAAAAAGATGTATAAATAACGACAAGAACAGGATTCGAACCTGTGCGGCCGAAGCCACATGCTTTCGAGGCATGCTCCTTAACCACTCGGACACCTTGTCTAATTAGCTTTAAAGTCTCTCCAGTCTCATGCTCTATCAATCTACATTACCCTCATTGAGTCGGAGCAAACTTTTG
>JAOYNU010000004.1:337195-347963 GCA_026745395.1 Tympanopsis confertula | reverse complement strand
GCGGCACCCCAATCCTCGCCAGACGGCTCGATATCAAGCCCGGGACCTTGGGTGTCGGTATCAACGTGCGTCGTCCAGCTCGCTTCTTTACGCTTGTCTTGCTTGTCTTGCTTATCTTGCTTGTCTTGCTTGTCTTGCTTGTCTTGCTTGTCTTGCTTGTCTTGCTTGTCTTGCTTGTCTTGCTTGTCCTGCCTCCCATGCGATGAACCTGACAGAGTGTTGATGTCGGTGCAGGCACGCGCCCTCCAAGGCCTCGTCTCGTGGGACCTGGCCGTGAACTCGGTCAACGGGGCCGCGGCGGGCGACCCGTACGACGCGCCCGTCTACACGGGCCCGGAGCCGGCTGCCGAGATGGAGGGCTCCAAAATATACACGGGGAGCTGCCACTGCGGCGCCGTGACGCTGGCTCTGAAAAGCAGGTCGCTCGAACTCGGCGAGGCCAAGCTGAGCGAGTGCAACTGCAGCATCTGCCAGCGCCACGGCTACATGTGGACGTATCCGAAATCCGACCAGGTCGTCATGCGGGGCGCCGACAAGGTCACGCGCTACGCGTTTGGGAAGAGACAGCTCGAAAAGACGTTTTGCAAGACGTGCGGCGTGCAGTTGACCAACGAGTGGAGGGCCATGAGCGGAGAGGAGCTGGCGGCCATGGCCGAGGCCGAGCGCAGGTTTTACGAGGGGTTCAGCTGCTACGTGCCCGTGAATGTGAGGGTGCTCAACGGGGTCGACCTGGCCGGCCTGAAGCCGGAACACTCTGTGGCAGGGATCAAGCTGGGGGCGCCATATGTGAATCCATAAGCCAGTTCATGGCTGGTCATGGCCAGAGCTAGTCAAAAACATCGGATACATAGCGCACGTTGCGCAGAGACTCGAACCAGCTTCTCGCATCCTCGTCCCTGATCTCGTTGCCGTCCCTCTCGGCCGTGTCCTTCTTGATCCGGATAAAGGTATCCGCAACGGCGTCGACGACTGCGTGGGACCCGCACACGTACACCTTGGCGCCCCTTGCCCACAGATGCGCAACCTCGTCACGGTGCGTCCACATGCGGTCCTGCACGTACCTGCAGCCGGCGGCGTCGGCCTTGTCGGTCTCGCGGCTGTACGCGCGCCGGATCGCCACGGCACCAGCCTCCTCCCAGGCGTCAAGCTCGTCGCGGTACAGGTCGTCGGTGGTGCCGCGGCAGCCAAAGAAGAGGAGCGCGGGGGCAACCGCACGCCCGGCCGCCAGCACAAGAGCACGCTCCTGGATAAAGGCCCGGAATGGCGCGATGCCGGCGCCAGCACCAATGCAGATGAGTGGCGTCTCGGCGGCGGCGGCGGCGGTAGCAGCAGCAGCAGTGGCAGCAGAAGCAGCAGCAGAAGTGGTAGCAGCAGCAGCAGCAGCAGTGGCAGCAGAAGCAGCAGCAGAAGTGGTAGCAGCAGCAGTAGCAGCAGCACCAGTAGCAGCAGCACCAGTAGCAGCAACAGCAGCAGCAACAGCAGCAGCAACAGCAGCGTCCTCGCGGGGGAGGCGAAAAGTCGGCGACGGGCGGATGGCCACGTGCACCACATCGCCAGGCCTGAGAGATGCCAGATAAGAGGAAGCGACTCCGATGTGGCGCCGCGCCGGGTCGGCACGCGAGGGAACGTCCAGTAAGGAAAAGGTCACGGTCACGTGGTCCGAGGCTTGAAGCGGCGACGACGATATTGAGCTGTCAGATGGATATGGTCAGCAAGCGTGTTTCGTTTCGTTTCGTTTCGTTGGTTTCTCGGCCAAACACTTACTACTGGCGCACACGCATCTGGGGCAGCATGCCCAGGAAAGCGCCAAGAGACAGCTTGATGTCGGGGTACCTTTCAAGCAGGTCCAGTATCGACACATTCGTGGCAGCGACATGAGCTGCATAATCGTCGCCTGCCAGCGTCGCGAGACTGGCTCTTGTCGCTTCGTCCGTCGCCGCCTCCACCAGCGCCATGATGTTCTTCCTGGTGGCCACGTGCTGCAGCTCGACATAGCAGCCGAGGAGCTCGCTGGCCGCTACGCCCTCTCCACCGTCACCACCACGGCCAAGCAGGCCGGTCGCTGCGGCTCCCCTCTCCCCGCCGCCGCCGCCGACTGCCTCTATGGCGAGCCTCGAGTCTCGCGAGAGCTGGAACCTGCGCATGGCTCGCCAGACGGTCTCGTCCGGGTTCACGGGCAGCACGGTCAAGTAGTCGCCCGCAGCATACGCCATGCCACCGGGGAGGCGAAGCTCGAGGTGCTTCTTGACGTGGGACGCATCCGTGGGGTCCGTGAGCGTCTCGGCGGCCAACACCATGGCCTCCTTGACGTTTTGGCGCAAGCTCGAGGCACGGGGGTTGGTGACGGTGACCTTGAGGGCGGCGGGGGCGGCGCTCTGCGTGTCTGGCACGGCCGCCGATGGCTGCCGTCTTCTGCCCGTCGTCTGGTAGCGCTTCTCGAGCGACGGCCAGAGCACCTCGTCCTCCCAGCTATCAAACATGGTGAAGAAGTCCTCGCTGGATGCGTCGCCGAACCCCGTGCTGCCGAGCCTCGTGGCGCCCGCGTTTTCCATGGCGCCGTCGATCAGCTTGGGGATGCGGTAAAACGTGTTGACCCAGTCCTTGTTGCCGCAGCCAAAGACCATGTACTCGACGCCCCTGAGCGGGGGGGGCTTGTCATTACTGTCATTGTCATTGTCATTCTTTTTACCCAGGTCCTCCAACCAGTCGACAAAGAGGCCGGCATTGCCTGGAGGCAGGCCCTCGTACGACGTGGCGACCATGACAATGGGGCCGCAATCGGTGGGGAGCCGTTCCTTGACGCTGTCGAGGCAGTCGATCTTGACCGTCTCGAACCCATGCGAGGCCGCGTTGTTGGCGATGCGCTGGGCAAAGGCCTCGCAGGTGCCACCGTTGGACCCGTAAGCAACTGTCAGTGGGGTGAGTTGGGATCCGTCACGCGGGCGGCTCTCTTTCCCCTCTTTTTCATCTTGTTCCTCTTTTACTTTTACTTTCTCTTCCTCATGGGACGGGACTGCGGTCCCAGCAAGCCTCCGTCCCAGCAACGTGGGTGTCAGGCCTTTCCGCAGGACGGCCCGCATGTAGAAATCCTTGGGCTTGACTGACAGGGTGTACTTTACGGTGAGCTCGTAGTTGGGATCGTCCATGACAAAGTCAAAGTTTTGCAGCAGCATGGCCATGGCGAGCAGAGCCTCTTGCCAGACAAACGACGTGCCGATGCAGGCCCTCGCGCCGTTGCCAAACGGTTTCCACGAGTTGGGCAATTCGCGGGTGCGCCTCTCAAACGGCTCGTCAAGCATTCTCTCGGGCTTGAATTCGGCAGCGTCGTCGCCGTAGATTTGGGGCTCCAGGTGCATGCGCGACACCATGTTCTGGATGGGCTCGCCCTTCTTGACGTGGTACTTGCCGGCCAGCAGGGTGTCCTCGTACGCGGTGATGGTGTGCAGCGGAAGCGGCGGGTTGATGCGCAGTGCCTCGCGGAGCACGGCAGTAACATATCTCAGCTTGGGCAGCTGCTTGGCCACGATGGGGCCGGTGCCGATGACCTGGTCGACCTCGGCTCGTGCCTTGGCCATGGCGCTGGGCGTCCTGAGCAGGTGATAAAAGACGAACGAGATAAGGCCGCTGGTGGTCTCGTGGCCGGCAATGACCATGGTGACGGTGTTGTTGACAATGTCCTCGTCACTCATGCGCCGGCCTGTCTTGTTGTCGACGCCCTGGATCATGGCGCTGAGGAGGTCCTTTCTCTCGGTGCCGGTGCCGGCTTTGCGGGCCTGGAGAAGGTCGTGGGCGGTGCTGCGCATCAGGTCGATGTCGCTCCTAAACTTTTGCTCGCGGGCCCGGAAGACGACGCTGCTGATGGGGAGGCGCCTGATGCGGTTGCCGCACTCGGCGAGAAAGTCGCTCATGGAGGCGACAAACGGGTGGAGCTTGGGCGAGTAGAACCCGTTGAACCTGTAGCCCATGGTGCAGAGGCCCAGGGTGTCGAGGGCGAGCCGGGTAAAGTCATCGGCCACGGGGATGCGATGGTCCGGGCCCTGGCGAGCCCACTTGAGGGCAAGCTGCGACGCAATGTCGTGCATCTCGTCAAACATGTCGGCAATGGCCATTGGGCCGAAGGCGGGCATGAGGATGCGATGGGCGATTCCCCAGGCCTCGTCGTCGCTGTGGGCGGTGAAGATGCCATCGCGAGTGAGCTCGGCCACCTGCATGAGCGCCGGGCTTCTGAGCTTGTGGAAGCGCTTCTCGTCCGACGTCTCGTTGACGAGGGCCTGCGTGGTCACGATGATGATTGATTTGCCAAGAGGGAGGTTGAGACGGAATATCTCGCCTGGATTCGTCCGACAGTCAGCAAATGTTTGGTCGGTCCGAAGCAAAGCAGATGATTGACTGACCGTGTTGCTCACAGAGACGGAACAAGGATGAAAGGGGAGCCGCAGGATCGATGGCGCCATAGCTGCCAATGAGCGGCCATGAGGCCGGAGATGGGATGGGCGCCGTCATTGCGAGGGAAGACGAACAGAAGAAGGGCGTCCCAAGAATATAAAAAGGGCGCTCTCTTCCCTCTGTCTCGGTTGGATGCGTCCAAGATGATGGCATCTGAGATGGCATCTACGCCGCTGTGCCCGAGGAGGTGGCGAAGTGGGCCTTGGGAATGGCTGCGTTTACGACGTGCCAAACTGGGAGAACAAACGAACGAACAAAAACACGTGGCCATCTGCTTCGCGGACTGTCTGTGTCAATCCTTGCTTTCGCGCCCGGTCCACAGCGGGTTCCCGTCGTCGTCGAACTCGGCCCACTGGAAAAAAGGGCAGTTTTGTCGCCCTGCAACGTTGCCTCCGTGGCACATCCAAAAGTATCGCCCGTAATTCTCGCGCTTGCGCTGCGCGACCCTGAGCACGCACGGCAGGTCGCAGGCGCACCGCGGCGTGTTGCGCGGATGCATCGAGGCGCGGTAGTCGCGATATGTCACGTTGATGCGCCGCTTGCCCGCGATGGGGTGCAGGTCGACGGACGCGGCCGGCGCGATGCAGTGCTTCCACTCCTCCTGCATCTCAGCGTGCATCACCAGCAGCGAGTTGTGCGGCAGGTGGATCGAGATCTGGCCCTCGTTTGCGTCGTCGTCGTCGTGGGCAGCAGCAGCAGCAGCAGCAGCAGCAGCATCGTCTCGGCCGGCACCGCCGTCCTTTGGCAGCACACGCCGGACGCGGAACTCGCGCGCCACGCCGAGCGAAACGGACCCGATGACGGCGCGGGGGCCCAGGTACGTCATCTGGTCGCTGTGCCAGCCCACGCTCTCGTGCGGCCCGTTGTAGCAGTTGACAAAGGCCGAGTTGGGCACCCACGGGTCCGGGGACTGGTATCTGAGCTTCTGCCCGTTGGGATATCGTGTCCGGATGCGGTGCTGGATCTCGTCGTTGACGGCGTCCTGGACGCGGGCCTTGACTTTGAGGAGCTGCGGCGTGATGTGACGAACGTCCTGGCGTGGCGTGTGAGCGAGCGACGAGCGGCCATCCCTGGGAGAAACTCTGGACGACGACGACGACGACTCACCGTGAGGCGAGCACCGTTGTAGTGGTACTCCGTCTTTTGCCTGTGCACGTCGGCGTGGCTGTCGACGTAGAAGCTGGTCGTGTGCGGGCTCGAGACGACCCTGTCAAACAGCTTGAAGGTGTTTTGCTCAAACGTTTCCGACTCCTTCAGCAGCTCCTCGAGCAGATCGTTGGCCACGTGCGCGGGAAGAAAGTTGTGCACGATGGTGCACGGGGTGTGCTCGGCCACGTCCTGGGGGTCGTAGAGGTGGAGGGTGCTGCCCATCCTCGAGCGGGGCTTTGTCTTTTTCCTTGGCGGGCTGCATGCCTGTGTCTGTGTCTGTGTCTGTGTCTGGGCCGGGATTGCGAAGCTCCTCAGCGAGAGCTGGTGCCCCAACCGAGCGGCTGCGGCCGCAGAAGCCACCAGGTCCCTTTTGCTCGAGGTGGGGGATTCCAGCAGCGCCGCTGCCGTCTGGGATACCGAGCCGCCGTGGGCCAAAAGGGCATCGAGAATGGTCTCGTGGCTGTGGTCGGGGTGCAGAGACGCCAGAAGAGCGAGTTTCATCTCGGTCGTGTCGTCGTCGTCGTCACCATCACCATCACCATCCCCTCGTGCGGGGGGCGGAGGGGCAGGACTGGGATCCTGTTTCCGTTTGCGAGGGTTGAAAAACGGGTGCATTGCGCTGGAAATACGACCGTCTATCCAAAAGTCCTGAAGAACAAGTTGGTTCTGGGCACGAATTTTTCGACATGCACCAAGTCACGTGGGGCAGTAAGTCACGAGGGGCAGTATTCGTATATCCCTACGCATTTGGATTTACTTGTTTGTTCATTTATTTTTACAACAAAATATTTGGCTGGATATTATCCGACAGAGACTGGCAGTCAAGGCTTCTTCTCCTCGCTGTCCGCCGGCGGCTCCTCCGGCTTGGTCTCGGTCTTGGCGCGGTGCATCTTGTCAAAGAGGTTGAGGCTGGCTAATTGGAGCTCATCGATCTTGGCCTTGATTTCGTCGGCGGTGGCGTTGGAGTCGCCGGCCTGGGTTTTGGCGACGAACTCGCGGAGTGCCGCAGTCTTCTCGCGGATAGCGTCGGCCTCAGTCTTGTCGAGCTTGTCGCCAAACTCGTTCAGGGACCTCTCGGTATCGCTGATGACGGACTCGGCGCGGTTGGCGGCCTCGATCGAGTTCTTGCGTTCCTTGTCCTGCTCGGCGAACCTCTCAGAGTCGGCCACCATGCGCTCAATCTCGGTGTCGGACAGGCCAGACCCCGAGGCGATGGTGATGGACTGGTCCTTGTTGGTGGATTTGTCCTTGGCGTGAACGTGCACGATGGAGTCGGCGTCAATGTCGAAGGTGACCTCGACCTGGGGCACACCGCGGTGGGCGGGCGGGATGCCGACCAGCTGGAAGTTTCCGAGGAGCTTGTTGTCCTTGACGAGCTCGCGTTCGCCTTGGAACACCTTGATCTCGACGGCTGTTTGGAAGTCGGCAGCTGTGGAGAATACCTGCGACTTCTTGGTAGGGATGGTGGTGTTGCGGTTGATCAGGCGAGTGAAGACGCCGCCGAGGGTCTCGATGCCGAGAGACAGAGGTGTGACGTCGAGCAGGAGAAGATCCTTGACCTCGCCGGCCAAAACAGCACCTTGGATGGCGGCACCGATGGCGACAGCCTCATCAGGGTTGACAGACTTGGCAGGCTCGCGACCGAACAGGCTCTTGACCGACTCCGAGACCTTGGGCATGCGAGTCATGCCACCAACCAGGATGACCTCCTTGATGTCCTTGGCCTCGAGGCCGGCGTCCCTGAGCGCTTTGCGGACCGGCTCAATCGTCTTGGTGATCAGAGGATCGACCATGGCCTCGAGCTGAGCACGGGACAGCTTCATGTTGATGTGCTTGGGGCCGGACGCGTCAGCGGTAATGAATGGCAGGCTGATGTCGGTCTGTACCGAGGACGAAAGCTCGATCTTGGCCTTCTCCGCAGCCTCGCGGATGCGTTGTATGGCCATGCGGTCGCCGGAAAGATCGATACCGGAATCCTTCTTGAACTGTTGCACCATGTGGCGGACGAGGTGGATGTCAAAGTCCTCGCCGCCAAGGTGAGTGTCACCATTGGTTGACTTGACCTCAAAGACACCATGTTGGATCTCGAGGACTGAGATGTCGAAAGTGCCACCACCGAGATCGTAGACAGCAACAACCGTGTCTTCGGTCTTGTCGAGACCGTAGGCCAGCGCTGCGGCTGTAGGTTCGTTGACAACACGCAGTACGTTGAGGCCAGCGATCTGGCCGGCATCCTTGGTCGACTGCCTCTGGGCGTCATTGAAGTAGGCAGGCTGGAAAGTTTTCCAAGTCAGAAAAAAGAGAAAGAAAAAGAAAAAAAAAGAAAAAAAAGAAAAAAAAGAAAAAAAACCGTCACGGTCGCCGAGGCAGCGTCACATCAAATCAAACTCACCACGGTGACGACAGCGTTCTTCACGGGCCTGCTGAGATAGGCCTCGGCGGTCTCCTTCATCTTTTGGAGGACAAAGCCGCCAATCTGGGAGGGCGAGTACTTGTTTCCGCGAGCCTCAACCCAGGCATCGCCGTTGGTGTGCTGGACGATTTTGTAAGGGACCTCCTTGATGTCGCGCTGAACCTCGGCATCGTTGTATTTGCGGCCGATCAGCCGCTTTGTGGCAAAGAGGGTGTTCTCGGGGTTGACGACAGCCTGGCGCTTGGCAGCAACGCCGACGAGCCGCTCCTCGGGCGTGAAGGCGACAACGGACGGTGTTGTCCTCGCTCCTAGTAGCACCGTCAGTACGCGGACGCATAACAAAGCCGGATGTCCGGATGCCCATACCCTCAGAGTTCTCGATAATCTTGGGGGTCTTGCCCTCTAGAATAGCGACGGCGGAATTTGTTGTGCCTGCAAAAGCGCTGTATCAGTGGCCATTCAGACGCAAAAAACCAACGAGTGCCAGCTAAGCTTACCCAGGTCGATGCCAATGACGGAGCCCTGGACCTTGCCCTCTGCTTGTGTAGACTCGAACCGGGCGAGCTGAGGGCCTGGAGATGAGCGGACGGTTGATCGCGCGGCTGTGATGGAAGCCCTCGGAAGCTGCAGCACATCATGTTAATTCAATTCTTCCATCCAAGGTCATCAGGGCATTCATTGGTGGGGTGCTTGCGCTGGGGCTGGGCTTAAGGAGCATGACTTACAGCTCTGGAAAGGCGAGATGCGTACATCCTGGAGACGAGAAACAATTGATTAGGCTGGATAGTTGATGGGAAAGGTTTTCACGCGAGAAAAAGAAGCGAGAGGACGTGAGAGGGATTTTAACTTCCTCGACGAGCGAAGAAAACGAGAGAAAAAACGAGCTCGATCTAGAATTTTTTTTATTTGCCTTGCCCCAGAAGCTCAGAGAACCGAGGTGTGATATGGTAAGCGGCGCCCCACTTAAAAATTTTTGGCCAAACTTTTAATTTTTATAATAATATTGTGTTCAGAAGTGCAGCGGCAACAAGCCACTTCTCTAAATACGATAACGTATAATCCTCTCTATCTACCTGGATACATAGCACCAAGACAACTCCGTATCTGACATCGGCCAAAACTTGCCTCGAGATGCCCAGCTCATCGTTAGGCTGATCCATCGTAGTGTAACGTGCAGAGGGTGGAGGCATCGATCAGAGGTCTCAATTGATAAAAGAGAAATCCCTGTTGTGAGTCACGTGCTTGTAGCTTATCGAGTCACGGACGTGGTGGCTGAAACTGAAAGACGGACGTCACCAAATCAAACGCCACAATGACAAAAATCCAGGATTCCCTTGTCAACATCCATGATCCCATGTTCGACGCTTCATCCACCTATTCATCCTAGCAACGGCTACGCGACCTTATGCCTCGTATAATAACATCTTGTCGAACCAGCTCGATATAGTTGGCCTCTCCGTCTTTCGTCTTTCGCCTCTTGTACGAAATCAAACCCACTTCAAAAGCGTCGCATCCTCACCTTGCTCTTACCCCAACGCCCAAAAGTTCTTCGCATATCTGTAAATATTGGCATTCCGCCAATTGAGCCAGCGAGCCCTTGGTCTATCTACAGCTCGGGATCGCAAGGTTTATCCGCTTTCCAATGTCCTTGTGAAGCAGCAAGAGTTTAATCGCCAGCATGGCCGTGGACAAGAACAACTTTCTGTGAGTGGCAGTGGCTTCGCATAGGATAATGGAAACCGGCGCGTGTTATCTATCTAACCATGTGCGTACTTATTAGGACGAGCTATACTGAAAACCTCATCCTCAAGAAACCCAGGAAATATTACAACGTACCTGTCAGGTCGCAGTACGCCTCTGATGCCACACGATGGATTGTTTCCCTTTGACTGCTAACTGCTTCATTTTATTGCAGTCACTGGCAACTGCGATCACTCATAAGCGCCGAAAACAGGCACATTGTGTATCTGCCGGGCGGCGTCAAGAACAATCACGTGCAGCGGCTCAACACGAAAACTCGAGAATGCGAAACAGTTAAGCTATTGTCGTTCGTGCCGCGATGTCTTGTCGCGCAGAACGGATGGGTGTGCTGTGGTAGCGAGTACGGCGATTTCTCGGCCATCCGGCTCGACGATGGTGGCGGTGACGGTGACGATGACGGAGAAGAAGACGATGGTGATGATGATGACCCCGATGCCGATGCCTATGGGGGCCCATCCCCGATCGATATCGACACCGAGGCCCGCCTGTCGCTTGATCTGGGCGGCGGAGCCGGCCTGGAGGAGTCGCTGTTGGCGGCGGCGGCGCGCCAAAGTCGGAACCGACGATTAAACAAGATGCTCGTCGCCAAGAGCATCCCAATGGCGCAGCAGCGCGTCAACTGCATCACACTATGGTTTCCGCCGACGGATGGGCTTACGCCGAGCCTGGCCGCATACGACGAGCCATTGGCGGTCCTCGCTAACAACGACAAGACGGTGACGATAGTCAGCTTGCGCGAGTTCGAAAACAGCGAGCAGGTGGAGCCTCTCGATGTCATCGAGTACCCCGACTTTGTCAACCGCGCCATCATCTCGCCCCAAGGCGACATGCTCGTCGCCATCCTCGACGATCCTTATCTTTACGTCCACCGGCGCGAGGCAAACGTCGGCTTGTTTTCGTGGGACCAAAAGGCCAGGTGGCTGCTCAAGAGCCAGAGGCGTGAGGACACGTCGGAGCATCGGGGCAGCTTTGCGGCCTGCTTCTCCAACTCGGGAACCA
>JAOYNU010000004.1:317544-337095 GCA_026745395.1 Tympanopsis confertula | reverse complement strand
AGGAGGCGAAGTTGGAGGGGCAGCCTCTTCTGCCTCTCCTGCCTCTCCTGCCTCTCCCTCTTCCATCTGTACTTCTGTCTGTTCTCTTTGCTGAGGCTGTCGAGGCGATGGCTCAATCATGGGTGATGACGGTCTCGGTGACGATCGGATTGGGAGTGGGACCGGCGAAGTTTCGGCAGACTCGATTGCAGACTCATTGGAGCCAACCGCCAGGTACTTGCGTGGCGAGGACCGGCCAGGCGTCTGTGGCAGCTGCTGGACTGGTTCCTGCGCTGGCTCCTGCGAAGGCTTGTGGGGACTATCGGGTTCCTGGCCCTCGCTGGGCTGTGGACTTGAATCGGTCTGGTGAACAACGATATCCTCCTCGTTATCGACCTCGCTCTCCGTGTCGTCGTCAGCAGTAACTGCGTCTGACGTGGAATGTTGTATCTCGGGATAGGTGATGGGGGCAGAGTCGGACTCTTGGGAGTTGGGAACAGTGTCCACCCATTCATCTGATAAGCTGCCATGGTATCCCGAGTCCACGGGTAAACCCGCTGGGCTTTGTTGTGCGAGCGACCTGACGGCAGGTGGTGGCGGCACCACCCTGACTGGAGACACATGTTTGGCGGGAGATGGTGGCTTGGAGGGTGCGAGTGATTGTAGTCGTGTAAGCTGCTTCGTGAAATTATTCGCGTTGTTCTTTGGTGTACCCGAGAAGATATCTGACAGCGGCTATGATAAGGGAGTGAGTGGATGAGTGAGCAGCAGATCATCGTCCTGGGCATGTTGGTCGGACTCACGACGCGTTTCTCGAGCGGATTGATTTTCCGTGCCGTCATAGGAGTACGCCCTCGAAGCTTTCCCGGTGTTTTGAAGACCTCGGCAACATTTCTTGCAACTGTCAGTGTGGCCTTTGCAGCTCGGGCAAGGGTGCAGGGCACGTCGCGTCGCGGTCTCTTACACTTCGTTCTCATCAAAGATACCCGCCATGTGCTCGTTGAGCCATTCCAAATCATTACTGGCCGAGAACGAAAATTCTTCAACCTCGGACTGAGCAATATGCAATGCAGCGCTTCTCTCCTCTCCGATCCAAGCCTTGGACCCGACGGGCAGACGCGGTCCTCGCATTGCCATCGTGGCAGGTACAGGAGCTGATTCGTACAATGGAATGGTCCAAGGCGCGCACGCGCAGGCAATCTATGATGTGGATGGTGGTCAAGGAGACAATGGATGCTTCGGCTGGCTCTACCGTAAAGTTTGAATGTCGTCAAGGTAGAGGTTGGGCAGTCATAGTAATTTGCTGTACGGAGTAAAAGGTCAAGAATTGGGTTTGTTTTGATAGCATCCACATTGGGTTAGCGTGCCATGTAGGCGGGCTTCGAGGTCACGGGGTGATAAGGAGCTTATCTGTCCATCCACCACCTGCCGCAATTGTTTACTTGTTTGTAGATCTAGATCTATCTAGATAACTTGTTGTCGCGTAAACAACCCGCACACCCCTCATCATCGCACCCAGGTCAGACGGATCGATCCTCGCATAACCCAGGTGGAGTGTCGAGATGAGGGTTATAGAAGTTGTGATAGATGTATGTCCAGCACCAATCAGGCCTCTTCTTGCTTTCGTGCCCTAACCTTTCTCCAGGGCTTCAAGTCGTATGCGGTGCGAACCGTGATCTCGGGATGGTAACAGACAGACAGCCCGCTTCACAGCAAGCAAGCAACCCCGAGCTAACACGATGCAAAAGGGACGAAAGCTTCAACTCGATCACAGGCCTCAACGGCAGCGGCAAGTCCAACATCCTGGACTCGATATGCTTCGTCCTCGGAATCACAAACATGTCGACGGTCCGGGCACAAAACCTCCAGGTGAGCAGCTGTGGGAGTGAGTGGCGAAAGGAGGAGAGGGAGGGCATGGATCCATCGATCCATTGAACGGGACGGGCCTGCTGATGCTGGTTGGGGCTGGCAGGACCTCATCTACAAACGAGGGCAAGCAGGCGTCACCAAGGCCAGCGTCACCATCGTTTTCGACAACAGGGACAAGGCAAAGTCGCCCATCGGCTTTGAAGACTACGCCACCATCAGCGTCACCCGCCAGATCGTCCTCGGAGGAACATCCAAGTACCTCATCAACGGCCACCGTGCCCAGCAGCAGACGGTGCAGAACCTGTTCCAGTCGGTGCAGCTCAACATCAACAACCCCAACTTCCTGATCATGCAAGGAAGGATAACAAAGGTCCTCAACATGAAGGCGGTCGAGATCCTGGCCATGATTGAGGAGGCCGCCGGGACGCGCATGTTTGAGGACCGCCGGGACAAGGCGCTCAAGACGATGGCCAAGAAGGAAATGAAGCTTCAGGAGATCACCGAGCTCCTGCGCGACGAGATCGAGCCAAAGCTGGACAAGCTGCGCACCGAAAAGAGAGCGTTTCTGGACTTTCAGCAAACCCAGAGCGACCTCGAACGGCTCACAAAGGTGGTGGTGGCCCACGACTACGTCAGATCAACCGAGCGATCGCAACAGTCAGCGGCCGACCTTGAGGCCAAGAGGCAAAGACATGCGGAGTTGGAGGGCTCTGCCGCGCGGCTCAAGAGCGAGATCTCCCACCTGGAAGAGGACGTGAAGCGGGTGCGGGCTCAACGAGACAAGGAGCTCCGCAAAGGCGGCAAGGCGCAGGCGCTCGAGGAGACGGTGAAGAAATACTCAAACGAGCTGGTCCGGCTGTCCACAGTCACGGATCTCAAAAAGTCCAGCATTGCCGAGGAACTGGACAAGAAAGCATCCAGCGAGAATGCCGTGTCTGAGCTGGAGGCAGCGCTCAAGGAAAAGACCAAGGCCCTCGACAAGATCAAGGCCACCTACGACTCGGCCAAGGAGCAACTCGGCAAACAAACGGCCGACGCAGAGGCCAAGGAGGAGCTCCTGCAGACTCTCCAGACCGGTGTCGCGTCCAGGGACGGCCAGGAAAACGGATATCAAGGCCAGCTCCAGGATGCGAGGAACCGTGCGAGCGCGGCGTCAACGGAGCAGGAACAGGCCAAAATCAAAATCACACATCTCCAGAAACGGGTCAAGGACGAGGAGCCGAGGGCGACCAAGGCAAAGGAGCAAAACGCACACCTGCTGCAAGAGCTCGACGGCCTCAACGCGCAGGCCCAGAAGCTGCAGAGAGAACTCGGCCAGCTTGGATTCGAGCCTGGGCAGGAAGAGGCCCTGTACAAGCAGGAGTCGGAGCTGCAGCAAAACATTCGCAATCTGCAGCAGGAGGCGGATGCCCTGAAGCGCAAGGTCGCCAACATTGATTTCAACTATGCCGACCCGGCTCCCAACTTTGACCGATCCAAGGTCAAGGGCCTGGTTGCGCAGCTTTTCACTCTCGGCAAGGAGCACACGCACGCCGGCACCGCGCTTGAGATTTGCGCAGGCGGCCGCCTCTACAACGTTGTCGTCGACACCGAGGTCACCGGCACGCAGATTCTCCAGCGAGGCAAGCTCCGGAAGCGAGTCACCATCATCCCTCTCAACAAGATCGCGGCCTTCAAGGCATCGGCGCAGACGATAGCCACGGCGCAAAAGATTGCGCCGGGCAAGGTGGACCTCGCGCTCTCGCTCGTCGGATACGACGACCAAGTATCGGCGGCGATGGAATATGTGTTTGGGAACACGCTGATCTGCGCCGACGCGGAGACGGCAAAAAACGTAACATTCAACCCCAACGTCCGCATGCGCAGCATCACACTCGAGGGCGATGCCTACGACCCGTCGGGCACGCTCTCTGGCGGGAGCTCACCCAGCTCGAGCGGCGTGCTGGTCACGCTGCAGAAACTCAACAGCATCACGAAGCAGCTGAAGGAGTCGGAGCACGTGCTGAGAGAGCTCCAGATCAGAATCGGCACGGAAAAGTCACAGCTCGACAGGGCCCGAAAAACCAAGCAGGAGCTGGACCTCAAGACGCACGAGATCAAGCTTGCCGAGGAGCAAATCAGCGGCAACTCGTCGTCGTCCATCATCCACGAGGTCGAGAAGATGAAGGAGCAGATCGTGCAGCTCACCCAAGACATCTCGGATGCCAAGACACGGCAGGCCGAAGCCAGCGCCGACGTGAAGCGCATAGAAAAGGACATGAAGGACTTTGACAACAACAAGGACGCGAAGCTCGTGGAGCTCCAGAAATCCCTCGACAAGCTCCGCGCGTCGCTCGAGAAAAACTCGTCCTCTGTCAAGGCCGTCCAAAAGGAGCTCCAGACCGCCCAGCTCGACTCGGAGCAGGTCGGGAGCGACTTGGCGGCCGCGCGCGAGCAGCTTCAGGACGTCGAGCTCGCCATCAATGCCCACCAGGGCGAGGTTGCCGACCTCGAAAAGCAGCAGGCCAGGCTCAAGGAGACGCACGACGCGGCAGAGGCGGAGCTGGACGGGGAACGAGCCAAGCTGCATCTGTTCGACGACGAGCTCGGAGCGGTCGAGGACGCAATCCGGACCAAGAACGCGCGCATCGCCGAAGACGGCCTCGAGATGCAAAAGCTCGGGCACACGATTGAAAAGTTCCACAAGGAGCAGCAGGCGGCGGCGGCCAAGCTGGCGCAGCTCGAGAAGGAGTTTGAGTGGATCCAAGACGAGAAGGACAAGTTCGGCCGCCCGGGGACGGCATATGACTTTAAGAACCAGAACATCCGCGAGTGCGACGCGACGCTCCGGACGCTGACGGACCGGTTCCATGGCATGAAGAAGAAGATCAACCCCAAAGTTATGAACATGATCGATAGCGTCGAGAAGAAGGAGGTCTCTCTGAAGCACATGATGAAGACGGTCATCAAGGACAAGCGCAAGATCGAGGAGACCATTGTCAGTCTGGACGACTACAAGAAGAAGGCGCTGCAGGAGACGTGGAAGAAGGTCAATGCCGACTTTGGACAGATATTCTCCGAGCTGCTGCCGGGCGGGAGTTTTGCGAAGCTCGATCCGCCCGAGGGCAAGACGATCAGTGATGGGCTCGAGGTCAAGGTGTGCCTCGGCAAGGTGTGGAAGCAGAGCCTGACGGAGCTCAGTGGTGGCCAGAGGTGAGATGACTTTTAAGTAAATGTGTATATATATATATATATATATACACATGTATAGTCGGCCTGCTAACGATTATTCTGCAGATCGCTCGTGGCTCTGTCACTGATCATGGCTCTCCTGCAGTTCAAGCCGGCGCCCATGTACATCCTCGACGAGGTTGACGCGGCGCTCGACTTGTCGCACACCCAAAACATTGGCCGGCTGATCAAAACGAGGTTCAAGGGCTCGCAGTTTATTGTTGTCAGTCTCAAGGATGGCATGTTCCAAAACGCCAACCGCATTTTCAGGACGCGGTTCAGCGAGGGCACGAGCATGGTTCAGGCACTTACGCCGGCCGATCTCAAGTGATGACGATGACGGGAGCGGGCTGCCAGGGGCGACTTTGAGGATATATGTGAGATTAGGAACAGATGTGGGATTACGGGTCACGTTACGTATAAAACGCCATGCATGAGAATATGACGGTCATGTCTAGTTCTATGTCTATGTCTATGTCTATGTCTATGTTTTCTTTTTCTTTTTCTTTTTCTCTGGTCGTGGTGCTGGCTGGCTGGCTGCTATTTGGATTTGGAAATGTAGACATGCTTGCCTGTCTCGGCCACAATGATCTTCATTCCTATATCATCATCATCAGAAGTTGTTAGCCGGGAAGGCGTGCGTGACTTTTATATACGATTTCATACCGGCCTCAATGACAAACTGCATGCGCTCCTCGTCGGAATTGTCGGCAAACTTTGCGCAGAGCTGCATGCCAAGACAGCCCAGCTTCGGAGCACCCTCGTCGACGCCCCGATAGCCGCGGAGGGTCTTGTCGGGATGCACGTCATGTTTGACGCCGGTGGTTGGGTGCACGTTCGGCAGCCTGCATCGGGTCGTGCGGGCCACGACATAAAAGGACCCCTCGGCATGGTTCCCTGCTGTATCTTGGAGGCCAATGTGCTTCCATGTCTCTTCCTCGTACGCAGGAATGCCAGACACTTTGGGGGCTCGTTGTCAGTTTCGACTTTGGGAGACGCACAAAACAAGGGCAGAGACAACGCACCAATGATGTTGGCGCGGAACCGGCGAAAGTCGAGGCCCAGCATGGCCTGGGCATCGCTGGGCATCTTGGCGTTGACGTCCTGCACGCTGTGAATGTTCATCAGGTTTATGGGATACCCGTCATGGAAGTTGATGACGGGCTGGTACCCGGCCTCTTCCCTGGACGGCGCGTTGCGAAAGATCTCTCTTCTCCTTCTCGGGTCCATCCTGAAGAGGCCCAGGCGGTGCTTGACGCCCAGATACAGCCGGAGCTCGGGCGGGAGCTCCTTTTCAAGATTCAGCGTGTCCACGGTATCGCCCCAGATGCGCACCGGGCCGGACGTCCACCCGGCCGACTCGATCTCGTCGTCTGCAGGAAAGTCGACGGGCAAGAGTATTTCCTTCTCCGGGACGGCTGCAAGCCCCCTGCTCAGCTTGGCAGCCAGTGTCTGGGCCAGGCCCTTGAGGCCGGAGTCGCGCCAGGGGAAGCGCATCACGAAGTACCTCCCCTTGGGTCTCCCCAGCTGGCGGCTGTGCTTGGACGCATCGGGGACCCACAGGTCAACCTTGATGGTGGCCATGAGGGGGAACTGGCGCTGCGTCATGAACTCCCACACGTTGTTGTTGTTGTTGTCGTCGTCGTCGTCGTCGTCGTCGTCGTTCTTCTTCTTCTCTGAGTCGGCCGACGTGGGATTCCTGAGCTGCGCCAACGTGTAGAGCCTGTCGTACTCGATGCCGTCCATGCACACTTTTGCGCGCGTCAGCTCGATGCCCTGGCAGGACTTTATGGGAAACACCCAGAGGCTGTGGACGGTGGGCGTGTTGCCGTCGGCGGCCGGGGTCCGGGTCTTGGACTCCTCAGCGCGGCTTTCCGCGGCAGGCACTCCAAGTCTGGTATGAGTCTGTCCCAGCGCATCGGCCTTTTCGACGGGGATGGGCGGGAAGATTATGAACAGGGGCAGTATGAAGAATGCGAGCGTCGAGACAAAGAGGATGGCAGCCTCGACGGGGTCAATGGAGAGCCTGTCCAATGCAGATGCCATGATGGGCTGCGATGGGTCGTGATGGGTCGTGACGGGTGATGGGGGGGTTTGTGGTGAATTCTCATGTGAAAATAAAATCGAATTATTGCGAGACTGCCAAATCCGGAAGGCGGGGAGAGTTCGTCCTGGTGACGTCGAAAGATAAATAAATTAAAATTCCTGCTTCGGCCTACATGACAAGTTGGCAGAGACGTCTATCCAGAAAATTTCTGCATTTTCTGTTATAAATATATTTATTTACGTTTACCTGCAAGGTATTTTGGGGACGCCACAGGCATAATCACAGGACGAACTCCCAGACGAGAAGTGGTTCATCCCAGACCGACCGAGTCCTCGAGGACGACCACGTACGTGTCACATCGACTTCAGCGCGACCCGCATCGCCATCCATCCACGGGGTATCGCTGATGCCATGTCGCAAAGAGCCAAGGACGCCCAGGCGCAGGATCCTGACATTGCCTGAAGGTGCTGGATCTTCAAGTGCCCCACCCCAAGACATGAGCTGCACGCCGTCCCCAATTTCCACCACGAGCCGCCTTGACGCAGCGCCGCAAGATTTATGGTTTCATGTATGCAACAAGGGCTTTGTCACCGACGACGGTCTCGTGCAGATGGTGGCGCTCGCCGAGATATCGACTGCCCCGACGCCCGACGCTCAACGAGTACCAGACGAACCCGTCAACGTGCTGCCACAAGGAGGACGACCAGTCCACGCTCCACATCGCGCCGCCCAACAAGGGCTGCCATCTGGTTTGGCAGGCCAAACAGAAGATGCTGCATCACAAGCAAGCCTTTTCATCATCTTGCTCTCCGGCTCGCTCCCAATGATAGCCAAGATGGAATGGAATGGAACGGCCATGGCAGCAATGCCCCCCCTCTGGTTGGAAGAACAGCGGGTCATTGCCCGAGATTGGGGATCCGAATTGGCACTCCGGCGACGCAGAAGCTCTGGATGACTGCGCCTGGAGGGTCATTGGGAGCGTGTGGGTGCTGGCAAGATGTGCCACCGCGGCCTTTCGTCATCCATCTCGATCGATCACGATTCAGCTCAAGTAGAATAAAAATAATAACAATAAAATATATAAAAAAGATGCGTACTATCATAGTATCAGCCGCCGTCGCGTTAGGACGAGGAAAACACCGAGCTTATGTGACTCAAACCCAGGTGGCAAAACAGCGTCGGGATGTTCGGGCAGCCCGCTCAATCTCAGATGCCGTCCGTCCGTCTGTATTGTGGGTCCCACGGTGAAAAGTGAAAACAAACTTCACGGTATCATGCCACCTACCCATGTGACAGTTGTCTCCGATGGAACGGTTCAACAGGCGTGGCTTTTGATTTTGGGACTATTTGCACACCAAAGCCTTTTAGCTCCTGTTGCTGTCCAGCGCCGTGTGTGTGCATTAGGGGAAGAGATGGACTAATAAAAATCAGAAAGTCAGAAAATCAGATCATCTCAGTGGTTCCATGATCACGGGACTCTGACGCGCGCGTACCCGCCCTCTCTTGACTGCGTGTCGAGGAAAAGCTGTGCGAGCCACTGATACTTGGGAAATCTTGCCAAGATCTGCATGCACCGAAAGAATCAGGGCAAGTCCAGCCATCCTGCACCTTTTGTCGGTGATATCACAACTGGCCGGTTACATTGTGGGGGAGAATAGGCACAGGCCAGGGGTGATCCCTTCATTCTGGTGGATTGCCAAGACGGTATCATGTGAAATTTTTTAACAGGGAGGGACCCACAGCTCGAGATAGATAGATACGTTGACGCCTCGAATTACGATAATTTTATAGCATCTGTCTGGCGTTTGGCTGGCCTCTTGGCAGGACTAGTGCTCGACACTACTGCCGCTTTTTCATCATTGTTCCCGTGCAGGTAGCATTGTAGATAGCCAAGTGCCATCTGGTATCCGCAGATACGTACGTAGATATACAGATACATTATACCAGGATATCAGACAGCAAGCTTGACAAGCTTCAAGCTTGCTGCCAGCATAAATGGGTCCCATCCAGCTTTCGGATACGAGCCCAAGAACAAGCAAGGAATGAACCTTGGCCTCTACTTATGCAGACGCAGCACAGCACTTGTACCCACCCACCCGACCATGTCATCCTACCCGCACAAACTTTTTCCAGCGTACTTCAGAGCAAACAAACAAACACACACCAAGAGGTCGTTTGGAGTTTGGGGCTGATCCAAGAAGCAACGTCCAGATACGTGCCGTTGAAACTGACGAGCAGGACGTTGACTTATTATTACCTGTCACGGCCTTAGGCCAGCCAAGCCTGCCAAGCCAAGCCGCCCCGGAGCCCCAGACCCTTGGCTTTGAGGAGATTTCCCCATCGCTCCGGCCCCACACACCCCAGTGCCGCCATGTAGGCTCGGGTTTTGCTTGGGATTATGGCGTCCTGTGATTGGAGACATCTTTGAGCCCATCCAGCTGCTGCCTGCTTAGTATCGTCAGAACTGCTCCTCCTCCTTGCTTGTCAAGAAAGATCCGGTACTTTCCGTCCAAACTTTTTTTCGCCCCGCTCCTTCCCATCTTTCTCTCTCTGACTCCTTATTATATCGGCACTTAATAATTCTTATTACTAATGACGAGCTAATAACGAACGAACTCCAGCCTCCCCGCACGCTTTACCTTTACCAGATCGGCCTTTTCTTTCGACTTTTCTGCGATCGATAAGTTTCAAGTACTTATCTTGTATACACGCCCACTGGAGCTGTGAGGTTGGGTGTGTGGTTAGCAGCTGCGTAGTAGGGCAGTTATCGGCATCTCCAATCCCGCCCAATGTATATCCATCCACATTTTGCGTTTATTTCACCTTTCCCTTCCCTTTCCCTTCCCTTTCCCTTTCCCTCTAATGGGACAAGGGTAGGGTTAGTCTGGTACTCATTTCAGTCTCGACGGGCAACAATGATTTATGCGCCCATCTCGGCCTGCCAGGCCCTCGGCACCCAAGTTATTATCGAGTATGGAGTTGGCTTTGCCCTTCCATTGATTAACTGTTCTTGTCCAAGTCCCGATCCTGCCGGCTGATGACCGCACCAGACTTTTCAGCCGCCATCCTGTCTAGCTTCAGCTCCAGTCTCCTTGGGAAACTTGCCCCCTCATCATCCCCTCCTCCCCCCTTTCCCCCCGAGAGAGTGGAAAGCAGTATCCGTACGGTGCGTACTATAAAGACCCTCTTTTTTGCGTTGCGACGTCGGTCAAAACTCCGCTATCACACCCAGACTAATAACAACCGTGCCATGATATTTGCGGCTGGCCTCGATAAGTGAGATCGCAGCAACAAGCCCTTGTCATTGCTGCAAGGGGAGAGGGGGGAGGAGGACTCCGCTTTGTCAAGGCGCCACCAAAAAGATACAAACCTCGGGCGACATGTCGACTGGGAGCAATCGAGATGCTGGTGCTTTATTGGCATTTTGTGTTTTGCTAGTGGACTGTTGACCTGGATCTGCATGGTTATATTTATTCTGGTTGTTGGACACCCTTGCCATCCCATCATCTCATCTATCATCCCATCATCTATCACCTCATCATCCATCTTATCTTCCATCCCACCGTCCATCTTATCCTCCATCCCGTCGTCCATCCCGTCGTCCATCCCATCATCCCCTCATCCTCCATCCCATCGTCAACCCCATTCAGCCACCATCTACCAACCACTCCGCCGAGTTTTCCCTCTTCGCATTTTCAAACTCTCATCGCCCCTCGTGAGTAATTCGGCCGGCCAATGCGGCTCGCAATTGGAGGAGGGCACGTATCTGCAAGTCTGGCTATGCGAGTGTGCTGGCACTGGGACTGTGAGTGAGCTGGGAGGACGACCTGCCCAACATTTGCCCAAGACCTTGACGACCCACCATGGACGACTACTATCAACTATACCTCTCCTCCATGGCCATGGTCGGGGGCGGCCAGCTTGCCAGTCCCCTCGACGTACAGGCGCACCCGGTTCCCGGCATCCCCATACACCTCGGGCACGGCGCGATCCCGAATCAGTACACCACCACCACCACCACCACCACCTCGTCCTCCTCCTCGTCCACCAACGTCGGCGGCGGCTACTTTCAAACCTTTCCCGAGACGGCGCATTACCCCCCCAGGAACGTCAAGGGTCGACGTAAAGCCGCCATTCCTGGGGCCGACCATGTCAAGCACCGGCGCACGCGCTCAGGCTGCTTCATGTGCCGCACGAGGCGAGTCAAATGCGACGAATCCCGTCCCATCTGTGAGCGTACGGCCAACAAAGTCTTCGACACACACACACACCCACACACCACGCGACGTGGTGGCCCGCCACTAGACCTGCCTGCTGACTCTGAATTGCAGGATGCAAAAAGGGTAGGCGAGAATGTGTCTACCCGGAAGCCAAGGCGGCAGCGGCGCCGCCCTCGGGCTCGGCCATCAGGGGGTCCCAACCAACCAGCCCGGCAACCACCGACGAAACGGGTGATCCTGATAGGGAGATGGAAAACAGCCATCTCGAGGCCATCCCGGACGCGGACGAAGGCGACGAGGACGACTCGGCCGCAGAGCCAGCCACCCCCGGCTGGCCTACGCCCAGCGCAAGCTCGGCGTCTTTCACGACCCTTTGCCGGGCCGACAACCGCCACAACTCCGAGACCCCGTCCCAGGACGACAACAACAGCAAGAGCTCGCCCTCGGCATCCACCACCACCTCGGGCTGCCACTCGAACTCGGCATACCCCCATTCGCCGTGCCAGAGCGAGTGGGCTCATCTGCCGCCTGACCTCGGCCAGCACCTCGACTACTTTTGCGAAAACATCACCAACTACCACTACTGCATGTCGAGCGATGTCGACGACTTCTTCCGCACCACCCTGCCTCGCTTGGCCGTCCGCCACGAGCCTCTGCTTCACGCCGTCATCGGATTCTCTATTTTTCACTCAACCGTCCAGCAAAACCCCAACGGCGACATCAAAGAATTCCTCGGGCACTTCAACCTGAGCCTGCGGCACCTGATTGATTTGTTCAAAAGGGATGAAAGACCCAATGTCGGCACTCTGCTCACCATTCTACAACTGGCCATGATTGAGGTGCGTGCGTGCGCGGTGTCTGCTTTGTCCACTGGGGTGGAAAAAGGTAAAGAAAGCATGGGCGCGGGGCATGGGGGGCTAATGATGATATCTCTCTCTGTGACCGTAGGAATACCTCGGCGATTGGGTCAATCTGCTGAGCCACCAAAAGGCTGCGCTGGGAATCCTCAAGGACTTGTTTACACCCCAGACCATCATGCTGACGCCCCTCGGAAGAGTGATACTCCTTTGGTATCTTCGCTACGACGTGTTTGTCGCTCTCATGGGAGGCTTTCAGACGGCGCTGCCTCATGAATGGTTCACCACCATGGTCGAATACTACCGAGCAAAGTGCATCGACGACCCGCACAACCTGCGCTGGAAATACGCCTTCCTGTCTGCTGATCTGCGCCTTCTCAGCATGGAGATGTCCATCCTGATTGCGCGCGGCAACAAGGGCACCATCACTCTCCAAGAGTTTTCTGCCGAGCATGACCGGATATCGGTGCGCCTCATTCAGTGGAAGGAGCAAATGGACCCGAGCCTGACCGACCCGGCGTGTCTCGTGACCGACCTCGAGCAGCAGGCTCCGCGCCGCACCCAGCACGACATAAACAACGACATTGTCGACCCGTACGCCCCGGGCGCGCTCTTCGACGCGCCCTTGTTCGTCACGACCGAGATGATGGCCGAGTGGAACTCGGTCATGCTCATGCACAAATGCCAGTCGCCAAACGCCCAGTCCAACATTGAGCTGTTTTTTGCCGATGTCGCAGAGCACGCGTATGCGATATGCCAAATCTTTGAGGCGGTCGAGCTCTGGCCGGGCACCCCCAAGGGCGCTCTGCTCCTCATCCAGGCGCCGCTGAGCATGGGCGCACTATTTCTGCCGCACGATGCGCGCCATCACAACTGGTTCAAGCGCAAGTTCGCCCTGTTGGAAAGCATGGGGTATGCGTCCGAGCCAATCCATCTTTGTTTGCCTTGCTGACTGATCGCTTGATGCTGTTTGCTGTTTTAGCTATATCCACACGTTGGCCACTCGGCAAAAGATGGCCCAGTTGTTCAATGATCCTGCCTGTGTCCGATGGTGGCTCCCCGACGACATGGGCTTCACCAAGGTGCTGCAGAGGGTGCGCGGATTCGCCGACGAGAGGAACATGGCGGCGCACACGGCCCAGGCGGAGAGCATCCGCCATGTTCAAAACGTCTTTTCCAAGCTTGAGATCCTCTTTGCAGCCAGACAGCGGAGCAATCTGGAAGCTTGCGATCCTGGCTGTTGTGCTTAGATCTACCAACCACTGCCTACACGTACACGTATATCTCTACATATACCCACATTCACTTGACTGTCATCATCTAAAGCTAGGAAATGAGGAGGCTTTGTATTCATATAATACCGAAAAAGGCAAAACATTGAAGTGAACGAACGCTGAGTTACATGACATCCATCACATGACCATAAATGGGATGGCCTCAAATTGCGATACGTAACCCAAAAACCGTGGCCACAATCAAGGAACAGCATTTTTAGTTTGATTAGGTTTATTTACAAGGAGCTCAATATTAATCCAAATTCAACAGTTTCTTCTTCATGTCCACGCAGCCAGGCGTGGATCACAATGAAAAATGTTCAAGTGAAATCAAAAATTACGCCCACGATGGCCCCGAAGGACAATCGAGAAAGGGCGACTCCGCGATGTGCTATGCAGGCCTCCCAAACTGCACCATCTCATTCTTGATCGAGATGGCACTGGACAAGGTAAGTATGAAGAAAGGAAAAGAGAAAAGGGCTCTTCGAGGAGGGGAGATGAGGGGCTTCTTATAGAGTTGTCGGGGTGGTCGGTGCGCTGCGAGTGATTTGCCTGGCGGTGAGTCATGGCAGAAAGTTTGGCTGATTTTTCATTGGCTGGGCTGGGGTGTTTTTTTTTCCTCCCCAGTGAGACGAATTTGGTGCACCGTGTACTCTGAGCGCCGTGCTTGCTTGCTGAGTAATCTCTCCGTAGGAGAGACCCTTGTGCCTCAGTAACGTTGGCTTATTTTGGTCCATGTGAGGAAAATATAACTTCTACAGACCTGATAAAAGTATCTTTTTCTTCAAATTGCTATCTAAACCCTCAGTACCTTGGAACGGCACGTCTTCATATAGATCGATGGCTCGAACACGACATTATTTGGAAATTTGGTTTCCAAGTCTATTGATAAGGGCTTATCTTTATCTTTGCCAATCATTATCGTTATCGTTATCGTCCTCGCTATCCATCTTGCCCCACAGGCGGGGCTTATCGTGGGTGGGAAAAAAAAAAGTCTCGAGCGTCAAGATTTTCATCCCACTATTCTAAAGTGGACCGTGGAATATCGCTTCCACCATCTCCATTCCCTCAACCATCACACAAAACTATACTATCCCGAAATGATCAGACAGACCATTGGGCGATGCCTGCGCCTGCAGGCGTCGCGTGCTATGGGCCTGGCTGTGCGCAATGGCACGTCCAGAGGCCATGGTATCCTGGTGGCTGCGCGCTCACCGGGCAACTTCACGAAATTGCCTGCGCTGCCGGCTCTCTCATCACGTTTCATGAGCTCTGAGGCAGCCGCGGCCGCCGAAGCTGAAGCTTCGGACGATCCCACCACACAGAGCGCTCGCGACGGAGCTCCCACCACGTTTCCCCAGTTGCGGACCGTCATCCATCCAAACCTCCTCCAGGCCTTTGTCGACATGGGCTACGAGAACATGACGCCCGTCCAGGCTGCCACGATCACGCCGGGCTTGCAGGGCAAGGATCTGTACGATGGCAACTCTTGTCTATTTCTATCTATCTATTCTGATTCTCTGTTCGAGTCGAGTTGCTAATGCTCGCCCCCCGTCCTACTTTGTAGTGTCGCCCAGGCCAAGACCGGCACTGGCAAGACCATTGCGTTTCTCCTGCCCCTTCTCCAGAGGATGCTCAATGAAGACGCGACGCTGGCAACGCGCAGCGCAAAGTATCGCGCCAGGAGCGACGATATACGCGGCATCGTCATATCGCCCACGCGTGAACTTGCCGAGCAAATCGCCGAAGAAGCCCGCAAGATCACCAAGCACACCGGCCTTGTCACGCAGTGCGCCGTGGGCGGCACCAGCAAGGGCATGATGCTGAGGAAAACACAGCAGCAGGGATGCCATATTCTGGTCGCCACGCCAGGACGGCTCGCTGACCTGCTCTCGGATCCCCGCTCCGGCATCGCGGCACCCAACCTTGCGGCAATGGTGCTCGATGAGGCGGACCGCATGCTCGACGTCGGCTTCATGCCGCAGCTGCAGCAGATCCAAAAGCTCCTCCCCGACCGCGAGACCAAGGAGCGCCAGACGCTGCTGTTCTCGGCCACGATCCCGCGCGAGGTCGTCGGGCTTGCCAGGGAGCTGGTCAGGGTCGACAACTTTGACTTCATCCAGACGATAGACCCCAACGACACACCCACCCACCACAAGGTGCCGCAATCGCTCGTCGTGGCGAGGAACCACGCCAACATGTTTGTGTCCATGTTTGAGCTGCTCGAGAAGCTGAGGGAGTCGTCCATGAGCGAGCTCGGCATGCCGTTCAAGGCCATTGTTTACTTTTCCTTCACGGCCCAGGTCAAACTGGCCGATTTCTGGGTGCGAGCGATGGGCTACGGGCCGAGGGGGTCGGTTCTGCCGTCGGCCACGATCCACTCGGGCCTCACGCAGTCGTACAGAGAACGTGCGGCCGAATTCTTCAGAAACGCCACAACCGGCATACTGCTCTCGTCCGACGTCACGGCGCGTGGGATGGATTTCCCCAACGTCTCCCACGTCATCCAGGTCGGCCTCCCCAGCGACACGGAACAGTACATTCATCGGATCGGCCGAACCGGCCGTGCCGACAAGAACGGCCAGGGCTGGATAATCGTGCCCCGCTCCGACATGGAGCAGGCCAAGAGCATCCTGGGCCGCTTCCCAATCAAAGAACACCGTGACCTCGTATCGGCCACGTGCAATTCCCGCACCAGCCCCACTGACGATGACAGCAATCCTGCCGACATCCCAGATATCTTCACGCAGGTCAGGGAGGCTGCTGCCAGGATCCCCGACGACATCAAGGAATCGGCCTATATCGTCACCCTTGCCGGCAAAGGCTCCGTGACTGCCGAAAGAGCCAGGTCGGTCGGCGCCATGGCTGTGGACGGAATGGGGATGGATGGCGTGCCCGAGATATCGCCCACCTTTGCGAATAAGCTGGGAGTCACGCGCTTGAGCGACGTCAACATCCGCAAGGGATCATATGAAGGCAGAGGCCGCGGGTCGGGCGACTCCTGGGGACCAGGTGCCAGTGGTGGTGGTGGTGATGGGCAGCGGTCGTCGTTTGGTGGCGATCGGAGAGGAGGATTTGGCAGCGGCGGCGGCGATCGGAGGGGCGGGTTCGGTGGCGGCGGCGATCGGAGAGGCGGGTTCGGTGGCGGGTTCGGTGGCGATCGGAGCGGTGGCGATCGGAGCGGCGGCGATCGGCGTGGAGGATTTGGCGGCGGGCGCGGTGGTGGCCGAGGCGGAGGATATGGCGGCGGCGGGCGAGGTGGGTCAAATAACGCGCCGTGGGCGCAGCGAGGAAGCTCTCGGGGCTGGTAATGGGCACGATGGACACGAACAAACACGCGACTCATGATGCAGAGGGTGGTGGCATCTTTTTTTTCCCGTTTCTTTTTCTCCTTTTCTTATTCTTTTCTCTTTCTCTTTCTTCTTCCCGTCGTTTCTTTCGTTCATCCTTCATTTTGCGTTCTTCTTTGACGGCATAGAGGAGCACGTGGATTGGTAAATATGGAAAAGGTCTCGATCCGGGTTTGTTGTCTGGTTATTATTTCTCCATCTGAAGCTGCACCAGCCGAGGCAGTTCTATGACATGCTAAGCAGATCAGGGGGAGATGACGGTAAAGACATGGCACAGAACACACTTGTACTGTACAACAGATAGGAAAAGGGAGGACAGCTTGCTTGGGTTTCTAAAGACTATCTCTGCTACCGGACGACTCGGACGTTATGAGGATATCTGCCAAAGGTTGCCAAAGGATGCCACTGGCCAGTGCGTATAATGTAGACTAACCAACGAGACCGCCTGCCCTGCTCTGCCTCTTCTCCCCAATGTCCTCGCCCGTCAGCTGCTGTATCTTGGACCTGGCCCTCTGGCGTCCGTCATGTGCCAGCGAGCCGTCGGCTGGACGGGGCGTCACGTCACGTTGGAAGCCAGCTGGAGATGTCGCAGACTGCCCACGCGCTTGCTCCTGGTCCTGGTCCTGATCCTGGTCCTGGTCCTGATCCTGATCCTCGTCCTGATCCTGCTCCTGCTCCTGGCGGCCCGGCATGGGCTCCCACCACTCGCGGGGCCGGCGTGTGTACGAGATGTTTGTGGCACGGCTCTGTATGTTTGGCACTGGTGATGCCGCCGCTGGAGGGGCCGAGGCCGAGGCCTTGGTAGATTCCCAAAAGGGATCCGGGCCGGGATCCTCGGATGCGAGGGTTGAAGCTGGTTCAGCAGCGGTGAAGAAGCCCCGGGGACGACCGTTTGCCGTGTCCTCGTTGAGGGGAGGCGTCGTCACCCTCATAGCCTCCTAAAATGGCCGTCAGCCAAACAAAACGAGGGGCTGCGACGTTTCCAGACGAGCATGACGACGTACCCCTCCAGGGTAGGCATCCTGGGCGCCCAGAGTGCTTTGGGAGCCCGGAGTCGCTGGCGGTGTCCTCCCTCGCAGCACCTCGAGCATCGAGCTTGACGCAGTGTATGCCGAATCCCAAGACTCCCTGTGTTTCCAGTCGGTCTTGGCGAACAACCCGCCACGAGACTTGGTTCTGTTGTTTCCGCTGATGCTGAAATTGTCCCTGCGCTCGTCGTCATCGTCGTCGTTGTCGTCGTCATCATCATCGCGGTGTCGCCGTTCAGGCTCGATAACAGGGGCTGGGAGGGCTGGCTTCGTGCCAACGTCATCAGGCGAGCTCTGGGCGTGTCGGGGCGGTTGGCTGGAAACAGGAGAGTCGGGCTGTGTTTGCTATATATATATGTGTGTGTGTCTTATTAGATAGGACACTTGACCAGATACCTGCCAACAGGATGGTGTGGCTTACCCGTCTGGATCTCAATCGCTATGTGAACCTCCGTTTAGGCGTGGACTTGGTCTTGGTGGTGGTATCAAGGTCGGCTCCATGTTTGGGCAAGGACCTGGTCGAGTTGATGGGCGTGAGGTGCGGTGACACTCCTCCATCTTGGTCAGCATCTGGGACATCTGGGGGCCTGCGCTGGAGTGAGAGCACGTGGGCCTCTTCAAAGAGGTACGGGCTCAAGATATGGCCGGTGCCGCCGCGGGATACTGGCTGTGGAGCGGAGATGGCTCCATTGTCGTCGGCGTCCCCTCCTGGCTTGTCCTTTTTGGAGCGAAATTTCAGCTTCCAAAACCAAACTTTGGGGGCCCTGCTCCTGGGATGCGACGGCGGGCGTTGTTGCTGGTCTTGTTGGTCTTGTTGGCCTTGTTGATTCGGCGGGGGAGGCATCGGCATCGACGACGTGGGTTCAGGGAAAGGCGGCGATGATGATGATGGCTGCTGGTCCAAGCGCATGGGCCGCTCAGCCCAGCAGCCATCGGGGAGCCAGACCCATTCGGAGCCTGGCCGAGCTGCCCGCGGGGGGTCGAGCCCGGAAAGGGAGGAGCGTGACGGCCTTGACGACTGTGGCGAGGGCGTACCGTGAAGGAGACGAATAGACGAGTCATCAGCGTCAGCGTCATCAGCGTCATCAGCGTCGGCGCCGGCGATTGGCGAGCCACCGGGATCCACAGCCATATTGTACCCGGATGAGAAATCAGCGACTGGACTCTGACGACGAAGCCGATGGGGCAGAGCGTAGTCGGGCGCCATGAGGGCGTGCAGCTGGTCGCGATGAGCAGCTAGCACGAGCAAGAGTGGCAGAGAATGGCTCTCAACATGGCATCGTGAGCTTGAATCTATGCGCACACGCAGGCCAAGAGAGAGGGGGGGGAGGGAGAGGGAGGAAGGAAAATAATAAAATGGGGGTTCAGTGCATCAAGAAGAGAGAGTTGGAGGGGAGGCAGCAGTGCTCTCTTAAGAGGATGCATTTATCGAGGAAAGTACGGCGGCATGTTGGATGCAGCTTCCAGTAGGAGCAGGTGATTGAAATGTATTGATCGTATCTGATGGTTATACTCACTCCCCCATTCATTCCCACTGTCCGTTTGTCCTTTTATCGTCCCCATTTGTCCTTTTGTCGTCCCCATTTGTCCTTGTCGTCCCCATTTGTCCTTGTCGTCCCCATTTGTCCTCTTGTACACAATCCCACCAAACGCCGCATGGCAGCCATTTTCTGCTCATCGAAAAAATCACGAGTCCACAAGCATCATGGTATCATCG
>JAOYNU010000004.1:243938-317444 GCA_026745395.1 Tympanopsis confertula | reverse complement strand
ACGAAGCCACATGCCCTAAATAGGGAAGAAGGTCAAAGGGTGGATTTCGGTTTCGTAGGACGGCGTTATAAGAGGGGCGTTGGAGACTAGCCAAAGGCCAATGACAATAGAACAAACTGGACAATGTCTGGAGTCCAGGGTAGATACGCGTCGATTTTGAGAAGTATCATTGCTGCAGCCATGCAGCTCTCCGAGGGAGCAACGGGATTATTTGCGGTCGAAGAACCAGCTTGTGCGTTTGCCTGTCGCCTCCTGCGACTGGACGCCTGCGATGTTGGCATTTGCTGGCCCGTCAGAGCCACCCCCGCCACGCAGAGGCTTCGCGATGCGGGATCCTCCAAAGCTGAAACTCCCATTACCATCCATGGCTGGGAGTCCGCGGGTAGATCCCTGCTTCGCAGCCTCCAATCGCTCTTTTACAGCTGTGAGTTGTGCCTCGAATCTGTCTCCAGAGTTAGTGCATATTCCAAAGGTTAAATCAGAGTCCATAACGTACCGGTGATTGGCTTGGGTCAGCTTCTCTTGGCTCTCCTGGAGTAGACCTTCCAAGCTGGCAATGCGCTCGTTTCGTGCAATCAACTTCCTCTCGGCGATGGCAACCTCCTTCTTGAGACTACTGTTCTGCTCCACGAGTTGTCGTTGGACATGCGTAAGCTGCTCAAGATTGCGTTCCAGGAAGGCCATCTTCTTCTGCTGGGCACGGTTGTTGGAGGATCGAAGCACATTGTTATACTGCTCTCGGGCGTCGTCTAGGGAAATCTCGAGCTCTACAACACGTTCGCAACGGTTCTGCAGATCGCGCATCAGGGACTTCTTCATAGCGTCAAACTCAGCAATCTGCTGGTGCAGAGTCTTGCTTGCAGCACCGTTCGTAGAGGTTCGGGATTCGTTATCGACAAGCGATTGACGGAGCTTGATCATTTCCCCATCCTTGCGCGAGATTTCAGTTCGCAATTCTTCGACGGCGGCAGACTCCGCATCCTTGCGGCTAATGAAAGACTTCTCCAGTCGCTCACGGATCTCCTCAACATCAGTTTCACCCAGGTTGCGGCTAAGAACACCCTCGTATTCTCGCTGAACCTCATCAAGCTTCTTCTCCAACTCGGCCCGGCGGCTGTCCTGCAGCTCGCTGAAGTCACCGCGGTCATTCATCGTTAATTCGGCTTGGCGGATAAAGCCTTGGGTTTCTAAGAGACTAGTTCGTAGCTCCAGGACATCGTCCGGTGCAATAGTCTCGCCTGCAGAGCTGACTTCGTGCAAAGCATCAACACGTTGGATCAAGTCCTGCAACTTGCGCTCATTATCGGAGAAAACATCACCACCCAAATCGAATCCTGCCATCATCTTGGCCATCTTCTCGGTCTTCTTCTTCTCCTTTTCGTCCAGTGCAGCTGTGGTTTCCTTGGCCCGCATGCGGACGTCCAAGAGTTGCTGTTTCACCTCATCAAGCTCACCGGTAAGCTCAGAGTTGGCCTCACGCAATCCATCCATTGTGATCGCGGCTTCCTTGCCTTCGTATGAAACTTTCTCAAGTTGCATGCGAAGCTCATTAACCTCGGTATTCAAACGGTCGTTGTCCTTGCCTGATCGTCCAGCATCTCCCTTCATTGACTTTAGCTCCTCGCGAGCTTCACGAAGGCTTCGTTCGACATTGACGATATGACTTTCTCTCTCGGCAATCTGGTCTTGAAGCTCGTTCTCACGGCGCAAGAACTCCTCACGCTCGTCCTTCTCCAGCACCAGGCTGGGAGTACTTGAACGGTCGCCAAATCGAGAGTCAGGTCGGGGTGTCTCAGCGCGAGTGGCTTCTTGTAAACGAGAAGGAGTTGCTGGTCGAGGGGCCGCGCGAACATCTGGTTTAGGAGCAGGGGCAACAAGTTCGTTGCTTCTAGCAGGAGTCCACTGATCCTTGGGCACGCTTTCACCACCACGCCAGGTAGTGACTTCTGATTCGAGGGCAGAAATGTAGCTTTCGAAGCTGGTCATCTGGGTCTGGGCTTTGCGAAGGAGCATCTTCAACTCGGCCGGACTCAATTCGGCATTGACCTTTGCCTTGTTCTTAATTGCCTTAGCACGGACACCAAAACGCAATGTTGAAATGGTTTCGGCATCGTTATAACTACTGGGAGAGGCGTTGATGATCAGTGTTGTGCGCGAGTTACCTCCCAGTGACTCTTGCAAGATTCGAGTGAGCTTCGAGTCACGATATGGAACGTGACTTGATTTTCCATCTGTAAGCGCATTGATAACCATTCCAAGGGCACTCAAACTCTTGTTGATCTTCTTGGCCTCCTCAAGAGTTTGTCCACTGGCACCGGTCTTGCCAACCTTTTCACTACCAGCAAGATCGACCAGAAAAAGCTGACCACTCTTGGCAGAGCCTGTTTCGAGGTTCTTCTGAGCGACGGTAATGACGAAGATAGAATGTGAGCGAGAAGATTCCTGGTTCATGTTGGTGGCTGCCACGGCTCGTGCATTTCCACCACGGCGCATCACTTCGTAAACCTCTTGAACACTGGATACGTAGACCTCCAGCAAGCCTTTAACGTATACACCACGGGCTTTCTCTTCATGAACGGGCAAGTTGTCGTTTTGCGGTACCAACAAATCACGAATGCGTTCCATGTAAATTTCCATATAACTGACCCTCACAGTGTATTCCATGCTGCTCGGGCTGGTCAAGATGTTCGCAAAAATTTGCTCCACAATACGTGGAATCACACCTTTGCCAGTGTCGTCATCAATATCAGAGCCCATCATGGTATATGACTTTCCGGCACCGGTTTGACCGTACGCGAACACCGTTCCATTGTATCCTTGAAGAATGTCGTCAACGGTGGGTCGAATCGAGAAATCGAAAAGGTCCGCTTGAAGCGAGTCCATAGGAAATACGCGATCGAATGTGAAGGAGCCGGATCCTTCCTTGGACTATGATATTCGGTCAGCATGTCCCCTTTTCTCGGTGTCTCGTGCGCGCTGGCTTCTCACGTTGATCCGACATGATTCATCGCCTTCGAAATCGACGATAGGAGTACCGCCCGAACTCAGCTCGACTTTGTTCTGGGGTCGGAATCTAGCCACCACTGTTCGTATGCAGGATTAGCCTCCGTTATGACCATTGTTTCATCCGTCTCCTATTTCTCGGCATACCCTTAATGGTGTTCGACCCCGCGGACCTGGATGGTTTAGTTAGCGACAGGCTCTAGGAGACCTCCGAGAAGTCAGAATCGCGTGCAGAGTACTCACGCCATGATTGTAGTTCGCCAACTCTTATCACCGTAGAGAAAGTAGGTCCCCGAAGAGGGGCAGTTTGGACCGGGAGGGAGTGGTCAGGCAGAGCCAGGAGATCCACTAACGCGACCGCAGGCGAACAGAAAGGAAACCAAATGAGGGACTGGTCGATAGGAGGCTATACTGAAGCCCAAAGGGGGAGGGTATTGGGGAGTGCAGTGAAGTGGTCTGTGGGGGACGATTGTTTTGTTGATGCGCATCACTTGACCGCCCTGATGCTCCGACCAGCTGGGCCCGAATTACCCACCGCGCATTCAATCCTGCAGCTCGACGTAAGTCTAGAATATTCTTATTTGATCTGCTGTATATGCAATCTCTCGATCAAAGGGAATGACAGGCAATTTCTTCAGGCAGCATACCATCACCAATTTCGGGGCAAGAGTATCGGCTCTACGGGAATTAAGCTTTCAACGGTGCAATATTCATAAATTCATCCTTAAAACTATGGAATGGAGGGGGAATAGACGAATGCAAAAGTATGGACTCAAAAGGAAATGTAGACAAGGAACAACATGAAGATGGGGATGTCATCTAGACCATAAAGGAAGAAAACAAAGCGACCAGACGCCGAAACCCCACGCTGTGCAGATCAAACGGCCCGGTCAGAAGGTACTGATTTCCGAGCTCGTTTCGGCCCCAACGCATGAACATCCCCATCAGAAAGTGACTATTCACCAAGGGCAAACCGCCTTGTTTGTGACGAAATAAGGAGTAACGTATTTGAAATATCATGCAGAGCGTAGCCGCTTAGTCGTCCCAGCTCTTCTCAACGGTCTCTCGTACCCGCTTGACGTACTCCTTCCGGTTGTCCTTGTATAAGTTCGAGGCTTCGACATTGGCTGGTGACGAGGTGTTGGGATCATTGAGTAAACTGTTCAATTGCCGTGTATTAGAATTCCAGAATGTCCTATATTGGGATCATCAGATTGAGTCAGGTCAACATACCTCTGAATACTTGTAAGGATCGCAGCCACATCGTACGTTGGGCTCCAACGGTTTTGCAGGATATCGAGACAGAGTTCACCAGTGCCGTAGACATTAGGATGGAACATCTGACTGATGAATTTGACGCCGGGGGGTTTGTTCGGGTATTGTTCCTCGAAGTTCATCACTAGGCGAAAGGTGCCGTCTTCAAATGGTGTGTCGGCAGGGCCAATTATCACGGCATTCCTAACGACACGTTAGCCGATGAAGAGTATCGTGAGTGTTCTGATCATACCAAGTCATGACATTGTCTGCAACAGGTGACGCGGAAACACCGGCGGGAGGATCGGTTTGCATGCGCTGTAGGACCAGACAACGAAGTTAGCATTGACTCATTCGATGGGCTTTACCCATTCCGAGGATTTTCACAATCAATTCCAGACTGGGTTAAATGAAGCGGAAGGAACTTGATGGATTTGTAATGCCATCTCGAGCCATCGCCTCCACGCATCATGAGGCCAAGCTCCCCCGATGATAGCCACACCATCCCGTGTAATCAAACGTACCTTGAAGTCTCGCATGAGACGGCGGCGAGCGGAAGTCGACATGACGGATGGAGAGCTAGAGATGACTTTGGAATGCTTCTTTCCTGAGAGAAAGGGGCTTGACGCGACGAAATGGCGATTCCTCCGAGCTCGCGGGGACTTTCTGGAGGAGGGGAATGGTCTCGCGGCGGAACTATCCGGAAGTAGTTATTCCGATAGCGTGCAGCCTGTTGCGTCATACCAAGACTGCCCGATCCGAGGCTTTGTTGATTTCGGATATTCAGTTCTACTTCTCTTGATTGATGGATAAAATGTTACTGAGCAGGGAAAACTATTCTGACTATCCGCATAGTCTCACTAGTACAATATATGGCCACCAATGAACATCTGCTGAGTCCCGTGGAATTGGCAGCCAAAAGCCGCAAGTATAGTTCCAAACCTTAAACCAAAAGTAGATTGTTCACACACAAGATCAATTCTCACAGCTCACAGCCGCGCCTTCTCGGCCGCTCGACTATAGATCCTATCAATGCGTCTTTTATTCAACGCATCCACCTGTGTCTTACATGATCGCATATTCAACGGTCCCCCAACCTGCTTCAACCAGTAAGACCGACCACAATCAAATAGCCAATTTCTTGCAGCAACCTGGACCAGCTCAGCAAGAAAACACTGGGGTGCATCGTGATCTTCAGTGAAGATAATTTGAGGGAGCTTTGAACGGATTGCCGGTGGCGCGTTCGTTTGAACAATTGTCAAATAGTCGTCCATAGTTAAAGGCTCATACAGCCCCGAGCTGATCTGGACTATTCCTGTCGTGCGAGCTGCTGCATGGAGAAGGCATGCATTGGCGACAAAGTCCACTGGGATTTCGTCAAGAATATTCGCGCCGGTCTTGTATCCCTTTGCGGCGTGCCAGACCTGCGTAGCTTCTTGGTCGGCCATGAATAACTGGAAGAATTTGTTCAAAGGCGTGGAGTTCTCCAGCCCGTATAATGGATACGGATCACGGAATGCTTGGCCGAATATTGTAGGACGAAGGAGCAAGATGGGGAGAAGCGGGAAACGTTTCGTGAGCAGCCGCTCCATCAAGTATTTTGCCTGGGCGTAGCTTGAGGAAAATTGGCCTGCGTGAGGGCATTGACCCAGTGTGAGAATCGACGTGAGTTCCTCTTCCGGGTCATCATCGTTCAAAGAGTATGGTTTCTCAAGCACAGGTCCATCGGGAAGGAAGCTGTTAATGTATGCCGTTGATATCTGGACAAGAAGCTTCAAGCGTTTAAACTTAGAAGCTACTTTGGCCATTTCCAACGAAGGCAGACAATTGTTCTCGAATGCTTCTTTTAGGCTGGCATCAAGCGTGATTTTGGCTGCAGCGTGGATGACAAGCGTCACTTGGTCTTGTAGCATCTCCAGAGTGGAAGAGTCAATACCAAAATCTGGTGCTGTCATATCCCCCACCACAAATTCCACTTTCTTTGAAGCAAGGATTGCTTGCGTCTGTTGTGGCATTGCTTTGGTCCATTTTTGGATTGCTTGTTCTGGAGTTCCACGTATGAGGGTATAGATCTTGCGTGTGGGCAGCTGTAATGACAGTTTGTATAAAAGGCAGCCTCCAAGTGACCCTGTGCTCCCTGTGAGTAACACGGTATGTTTGCCAAATTCTTTCATATAACCTTCTCGGCCAACTTGATCTGCATAGCTTGGTGCCGAAGCGAGTGAGACAGACATTGCAACGGTGATTTCGTTGCCGGCTAATGCTCACGTTGGGGATCTCTCTGTTTTTGTCCTTTTATTATGTCTGTTGACTTCTTCCACGCTTGAGAGAGCCTTTCAAGTCACTTCCAAGGACTTAATCTGAATATACCTTGATTCCTGGCAAAGAATGTCAGTATGCGGCGGTCAATACCTTGTCCCTAGTAATCGTTATAGGTGACAGTAAGGAAGAGCTTTCTCACTCATCAATATATTCAAGGGCAGAGCGGAATGAATAATAGTCAACAAGTTTTCATGCAAAGTACCCTTCAACATACTTGTATTCTTCCTGTCTGGGTGATTTACAGCATATGCTACCGAGGCCCTTGAACAGATCTCGTTACACGGATCCAAGTTCTGGATGGGCCATGGATGAACAATGGCTTATGACAAAGGCCTCATCATTCATATAGAGATATCAAAGCCAGACAAGCGTTTGAATTACGTTAAAAGTCACATGCATGGGGCCAGGTAAGAGGGGAAGCATATACGAACGCCACCTTTAACTGATAGCTCTCGGGTTGTACAGATACTCCATGTGACATGTGAGAAGGAATCGAATATGTCCAAACGATGTCCTCCGAAGTTTTTTATTGCTTGACGAGGGGTATAATGGTATTTGGTTACAAGTGTCGGTAGTGGATTGATGTATACATAATGGGGTGGATACATAAATGAAAAATGACTGGGCCCATCAACCTTGGAAGAGTGGCCGTCTAGGACTTATACACATTGGAACCACACCATGGTTTAAGGGCTCTTATTGCCCCCACCACACCAGCAACGACCTTCTCCGTCACGCTCCACTTGCACGACAATGTCCATACCCTTTTGCCGAAGGTAGTCCACTGTCCTCTGGCGAACGTCTTCGAGATCCGAGCCTCGAGACGCGATGACATGAATCATGCCTAGGACACTTTGACTTTTATGTTCATGTTCATGGTCGTGGTCGTGGGCATGGTCGTGGGCATGGTCGTGGCCATGATCGTGGTGATGATGATCGTGTGAGTGACTATGTTCCGATGAAGACCCAGTATCGTCGAGCCAGAACTTGGGAACTGTATAACCAACGACTCCCCGCAATGTGCTAACCCCAGCGAGGGTTTCACGAAGATTGTACTCCGTATCTGCTGGTAGAGTAAGAAGCAAGGTTTTGGCTGTGCTACTGACCAAAGGCACAGCCGAGGCGAAGATCAAAATGGCAATAAAGCACGATGCCAAGGGATCATATCCAGACCAGCCAGAGTAATGAACCAGGATGGTTGAGATAACCACAGCCACGGACCCAAGGGTGTCTGCTAAGATGTGCAAGAAGATTCCATGCATGTTCTCATTGCCATGGGAGTGATCATGACCGTGATCGTGGCCATGATGGTGGTGACCGTGCTCGAAACTGAAGATGCCCACAAGATTGACTAGAAGTCCCGCGATACTGACAGCCAACAACTCCCCAATGCGGTTCATCTCGCTTCCTGTAGATAACCGTTCCACCGCCTCGTAGATAATTTCCACACTGATGATCCTGGTAAAAAGTCAGTTAGAGATACAATAGAAAATGCAATGCAATACGGCTCACATTAAGAAGATGCCGTTGGCAAACCCGGACAATGTGTCGACTTTGCCGTAGCCATATGGGAAACGAGCGTTGGGCGGCCATTTACTCATCACCGCAGCACAGAGTCCAACCACAAGAGCAAGGCAATCAAAGAACATATGAATACTGTCACTCAGCAGGCCGAGAGAGCCCGTAAGGAATCCATATGATAGCTGGACCAGCATGAAGGAGAAATTCAGGCTGACGCGGATTAGCATTGCGTTGAAATATGATAAAACAAGGATGTCGGATCTTACCACATGAAATAGAAAATGCTTCGAGAATCTTTCTCCTTCAGGATGCTGTGCAATAGCGGGTAGGCCTCGCTGCGAGAGATCAGCCACTTGGTGATCCTGGTCTCTTTCGTAGCATGGGAATGGCCATGGTGATGGGAATGATTGTGTGAATGTTCTTCAAGGCGCAAGCGGCTATCGTCCATGCGCGAAGCGAAAAATGAACCTGCAGCCATGACTCCACGAAGGGGATATAGGAAAATGAGGTCATCCTGTATATGAGGAGAGCAAAGGAGAACTGCTGCCCCAGCACAAAGACCCAGTCCTGTCTTTTCCGCTGAACGCACACTGGCAGGAGATGCGATCATCAAAGCAACCGCTAAAAGTCCCGCGGGAATCAAAAGGTATGGCACGTCGGAGAACCCGAAAGGCACGCCTTGAGAAAGCATCAAGGTAATTACCATTAAGGAAATCGCAGATGCCAACGCCAGAGGGGCATCGGTTGTTATAACCACAGCTGGTTGCCCGGTACCAGACCCCTTGCTCAGCTGAGATATTGACTCCGCAACAAGCCCTGGTTCTGGAATAGATCCTTGAGATCTAAGCGTAGGAAACGGCGGTGGTAACACAAAGACTGACAGAATCAATGCAAGGTATCCAAGGAAAGGCGCTGAATCCCATGCCTTATTTAGACCGAAGAAGCTTGACAAGATTACTGTTGTTAACAGGGCAATGCTAAACAATTTGCGATTGTATCGCTCTACCGACGCAATACGTGGGTCTTGTTTCACCAAGGTCGGCATCCCAGATGCTGCAGCCAGAATCAAGCACAAAGCTACGATGAAGCCACCAATCTTCAAGCTAGCGAAGATAGGCAAACCCACTGCGCAGATCTGTAAGAAAGCTCCCTGTGCAGTCTTCGCGGAAGCTGCTGGGAACTTGACGGAAGAGATATCCATTGAGGCCCCTCGTCTTTGCCGCACAAGCTGACTCCAGCCAAAAATCAACAGAGACAGGGCTGTCAAAAACCCCGTCTTCTGAGCTGCGTGGCCAATTCCTGCCCATGTATCGTTCGCCGCGGGGTTTGCAAGGCATGCTTCTGCGCATTTTCGGGGGTACCAGGAAATCGCTATCCAAGGTAAAGCGATGAAACCTGCTGCACTTATTTCCTTTCTGAAATCCAACCATTAGTCTAGGCTTCTCATTTTGTTACACATCTCCCCGCTTACAATTGACCAGTGTATGATCCTGTCGGCGCTACGGGCGCATACTTGGAGTCGTGGGCATGATCATGTTGGTGATCATGATGGTCGTGGTCATGATGGTGGTGATCATGGTGATGGTCATGGTGGTCGTGTTCGTGGTCATGAACCGTGTCGAGAACTGATGCAACGCTATGACTATGTCCGTGGCCATGCTGATGATGCTGATGCTGATGCGCGCTTGAATGAGACATTGAGTGGGCATGAGAATGAGAGAATGACTGCTGGGGATTATGGCCGTATGAATAGCTTGCATTCACAGCAACTGGCGAGTCCGGAGAGTGCGATATGGCGGCATTGGTGCTCGCGAGGGGAAGAGGTGGTGGTTGAGCATAGCGCGATCGATTATGGCCGCGACCGCGACTGTGTCCGTGACTGTGGGTGTTTGAGATGCCGGCTGGAGCTGTGAGGTCCGTGTCGGAGGGCAGCGCCCCCGTCGACATTGTCTAGGATAATTGAACGCGAGAGATAGCGAAAGGAGGTGGCAACAGTTGGCGGCGGGAGGTATTGGCGCTAGAGCGCCAGATTAGGGCTGTGAAGCTCGAGGTTTCTGGATTGTGAGAGAGGCTGTTAAGACGGAATGGACAGCATGGTCGTAACGAAGCAGTAGGGGGGCAGATCAATTGAAAGCAACGAGATGGAGCTAAAACCGACTAGTGGTCTTTCCTCCACTCGAGCCCACTTCGTCTTGCGGACCTTGTGGCTGCGATGCGACACGCCACGTGACCCCTTATCGCAACACGCTCGCCGGAGGGAGTTTCCAGCTCCATCCCGTTCGTCATGATCGAGTCGATCATTGGTGTCGCTTTTGTGGTGTCCACGGCCTTGACTATCCTGATCCTGCTCCTGCCGTCACAATATGATCCGCGGTCTAAAGGTCAGGACGGGCCATCCAAGGTCAAAGTGCAGATCCTCGTGCTGGGAGACATCGGCCGCAGCCCGCGCATGCAATACCATGCTTTGAGCATTGCAAAGAATGGCGGAGAGGTGGTGTTGATCGGCTACAAAGGTAAGAGGGAAATGGATCCAGGAGATGAATTGCACAAGTTGGACATCTGAATTGCAACTGACCTGGTACAAATGAATGCAGAGTCCGATCCGCACCCCGATTTGATAGCGAACCCCAATGTCTCAATTGTCCCACTCCGTCCACATCCCGCAATTCTACAGACCAGTAACAAACTCCTTTTTGTTGTCTTCGGACCGTTGAAGGTCTTGTTCCAGATTGTCTGCCTCTGGTGGTGCCTTGCATACACTACCCCGCCAGCGCAATGGCTTATCGTACAAGTAAGGCGCATTTCATACACAAAAGGCCATGTGCATAGCTAACCGATGCATCTCAAATGAAATAGAACCCTCCATCGATCCCGTCCTTGGCCATTGCCTCCCTGTCTTGCTTTCTACGACAAACACGATTGTTGATAGATTGGCATAACTTTGGATATTCAATACTGGCCCTGAAACTCGGCTCCGAACACCCGCTAGTCAGATTATCGGTCTGGTACGAGAAGTTCTTCTGCAAATCGGCTTCTGCCCATTTTTGCGTCACAAATGCTATGCGAAAGGTCCTCCAGGAGGACTTCCAACTCCAGGCCCCCGTTCTACCATTGCATGATCGCCCTGCCCATCATTTTGCTCCTATCCGCAGCGCCGATGAGAGATTGCAGTTTCTTTCCAATCTTCCCGAGGCGAAGGGGGCGCGCGCTTCTCTGGAAGCGGGCACGTTGCGGGTTCTGGTCAGCTCGACCTCTTGGACTCCAGATGAGGATTTTTCAGTCCTCATTGACGCCTTGATGCAGTACTCTGAGCAAGCTGCCATCAATTCCCAGCTTCCAGAGATTTTGGCTCTAATCACAGGCAAAGGGCCGCAAAAAGAACATTATCTTCAGAAGATCGCTGCACTCGAAGCGGAGGGCAAGCTCAAGAAAGTCACGATCCGGACTGCTTGGCTGAGTGTCTCAGAATATGCCAAATTGTTGGCATCCGCATCGTTAGGGGTCAGCCTGCATACCAGTAGCAGCGGTGTTGATCTACCAATGAAGGTTGTCGATATGTTTGGTGCTGGTCTTCCGGTCGTTGGCTGGAGCCGATTCGATGCTTGGCCAGAATTGGTAACAGAGGGCGTCAATGGCATGGGTTTCGGTAGCTCAGTAGAACTGTCTGATCGCTTGATAGAGCTTTTCAGTCAGGAGGAGAAGCTAGAGCACCTCCGCTTAGGAGCGCAGAAAGAGAGCACTCGCCGATGGGATGATGAATGGAATCCAATCGCAGGTAAGCTGCTTGGGTTAGTTTAAGAGATCGATACGGACATTGGTCTCTTTTATGCATAATGATTGCCAACCAATTCAATGGAATGAAATTCTGTCGATTGAACCTGGGATCCTCCCAAAGCTTCCTTCGATTGTTGATACACCCATCGCCAGAACTATTTACTCTGGAACTTGCTTTTGCAGAACAAGCAATCGTCGTATGTCTCGAAAAGGTTTAAGAATAACTGTCCGACTTGACCCTCTCGGAGAATAGTCAACAATTCTTCGTCGAAAAACTCTCTTCTGCAGAGAGGGCAGAACTTGGATACACCAGGTTCTTGGATGGCCAGAAAACTAAGCCCACAGCGAGCTAGAACAGACATGAAATGTTAGATATCTTCCTATGCGCGTGACCATTAGACGTACCGAATATGTGCCCTTCAGCACACTGGGCTTCTTCGGGCGATGACCAACTTATGCCTGAGTCGCAAACTTCACACTTTTCAAAGACATGAGCGGCAGATCCCTCCTGCGGTGGTCGAGATTCTATGCTAGAGGGGTCTAGACTGCACTTAGACATTTCGTCGCTCAAATCAGCCCCGCTCAAGGCTGACAACTTCTCGAGCGCATTTCGAGCTTGAGATCGAATAGAGTCCGTTTGAGAATCGACGATAGCGCAACAAGCCGCCGCATAGACAAGCTTCTGATCTTCTTGGTCCTTCAAGTTGCCCAACACCTCGCTAGAAAGCAAGAAAGACAATACTCTTTCTCGTTGTTCAGAGGCTTGTGGTCGCTCTTCGCTTGATAAACCTAAACATGACTGCACATTTGACTCCGTGTTGGGATCTGCGGACCCGAAAGCAAGCATAGCCCTTTCATTAGATGTGATACGATACTCTATCATATCTGTTGGGTGTCGTGTGAAGAGTACAGCGAAGAGTCCATGGAAAGATGCTATTCCCCAGATACGGACTGTTACTTCTCCCCCAAGGTCGAGGTCCAAGTCGTATTGTTCTTGGAGATTCTCGATTGTTTTACCACAGGGCGGGGAACTCCATCCATCAAGTTGTCCTGATTCATTCAGGCTTGTACATTTTAGGAGACCGCCCAAAGTGCCCACATGAAAAGCAGGCGCTCCATGTGGATCTCGCAGAGCAAGGAAAACTAGGCTAGTTTAGTGAATCTTAAATAGCCACTTGATGCAACGTAAACTTACCAGAAATCGGCTCCAAGGGTGGTCCCATGTCTTCGGCGCCCTGGGCAGGGAAAGGCCAGTCTTGAAACTTGACGTCTTTTGTGTCTTCGCTGCTTCCATTGTAAATCGCAAAAGGAGTTGACAACGTGAGTACTCCACCCATAATACCAACTGCGAGGACAAGTGGCTTTGTTGCTTTGTCGTCGTCGGGGTCATCTAAAGCATGCAGCCATGCAAGAGGCCCAGTCACACGATGATCCTTTGAATCTTCTGCCAACTGGCTAAGACTATTTTCAGTAAATTTTGCAGTCGCCTCATAACGTGGCGTGACTTCTTGCTCTTGGCACAAATCATCAAGAGCAACAAGAACCGTGAATACGCGAAAACTGGAGCCGTACGTCACAGCTACCATTGCATTTGCATGGTAGGTGGGACTTGTAGACTGTGATGGAGAAGTGGCCCATGGACCACATGAGATAGAAAGTAGCCGCGCTCTTTCTTGGAGAGTCTTTTGGAATAGTGACCCTGGACCGGGTTGAGGGAATAAGTTTTCATCAGCTTTGACTGCATGACTGGCCAATTTCTCGACACAGTAAGGATTTTGAGTCGCTTGTGATGTTGGGTATCGGCGCACGCGAAACATAACCAACTCATTATTGTCAGTTGTTCCCGCTAATAGATGCACACCCCACCGGCTCTCGGGGTCTGACTTGGCTTCTGACGATGCAGCCGATGGTACCTTCAAAGGATCGCACCAATGGAAAGTGCGGAGACTATATCGGCGAATCTCTTCGCCTCGTAGCCCCCTCCAGTTCACGGGATCTGGGTGCAGGACATGGTTGATGATCGCGACTCGGATCCATTGGCCAGTCTCGCCAACCGGTTCCCACAGGGATAGAATGAGGTTGGCTGTTAGGACAGAAAGTAGAGAACGGCGAAACCGACCCAAGCCAGGAGGTGACCAGGAAATGCCTATAACATGGCTCATCGATTGTTCTACCCCTACGCTGAAGTTCTCACGGCTTTGAGGTAAGATGAGTGCCCACTCGGCGTTGGTGAAGACATTGACACGGACGCGAACGCTGTCCCATGCATCGTTTCCTTCTTGCTCTGGGTCTGTTGTATCTACAGCCCTTGGGGACTATCACAATGTGTCAGCTAAATCCAGCTCCATCCATGATATTTATGCATGCTTTTCTTACCAGGATCTGCACATGTTCACCTGATGCCACCGCAAGTTCACCCTCTGACGACCAGGCAAGACCTCCAGAACATGAAGGAAATAAGGACAGCTCGAGCGGCTTAAGCATTGTTAGAGAGACGCGAGACTGAGCTTTGCCTTCTCGGTGCCGACAATCTCAAAGTACCATCTCATACAAACAAAGGTCAGTGCTGAAGACCGCGTTTCTTTGCACGTTTGGGGATCCGCAGTCGTTGTCCCGATCAGGACTAGCGCGGTGCTCCTGCAGTTTTCAACAGTTGAAGAGCTCCAGATCAGATATGATGTTGACGTTCTTGCTATACGCTTGGCTTCAAATACGCAATCATGGAACAAATTGACTGGTCTCGGGCACGGCCTACGTGAGCCACGCTGCCAAGGCTGGCATTGGCGTTCGCACGGGCATCCAACCACGCGTTGCTATCCCCAGGTCATGATTACTTGAGTAATACTTCAAAAATGTTGCAGGTAGGTATCAGTATATTTTTATCATGGATTTAGCTATGCCGTCGTCGGTATGAGATTTTGAGCTTCATATCTAACACATGAATGAAGCTATTTTGTAGCCAGCTTCCAAGGTTTTATTCGGTTCCTACCATGTTCAGGCAGCATTCCCCGTGCTCTTCACCATATACATCAACAATGAAGAACCAGGATGCATGGTCCACGGCGGCATCAGCCGGAGGTTATTCCAACGGGCACGCTAAGGTGTGCAAATACCCAAAGCAGGCATAGCAGATCTGGCCCCGTGGGGCAGTGCAGTTGCGGGATTCCTCCATCAACTCCGTAGCGTAAGCCGAGCGATCAATTTAAACGAGAACTGGGAACGACAGAAAGCGCGTCAGAACCGATAGCCTCACGGGCCACCTCCTATTCTCCGATTCGCGATCAAGGCCTCGATAACGACTTTTGGTGGGCCAAGTGGATCTCAAACGAACGAGAGCCCGAGAGCGAATACGATAGCGAGTCCCTTGTCCAATACCTTTTTTGCGAGCCAGACCCTGGTTCCACCCGTTCCCTGGCCCATAAATAACAATCGGCGCTTTTCCAGCCCGCAGGGCTTCGAGCATCGCCTTTCGTTTCTTCGCTTCGCCTCGCCTCATTCTCCTAGCCGTGCACCATGGCCAGCTACCAGACGTGCAAGCATGTCTCTCAGCTCTGCCCGGTCGAGGCAACAACATACGGCTACTATCCCAATCTCGGCGGGAACATCTTTTTCGCTGTATTCTTCGGTATCCTGGGATTAGGCCAGATCGGACTGGGGGTGTACTATCGCACATGGACTTTTATGATCGCCCTGGGTGTCGGAACCCTGATGGAATTAGCGGGATATATTGGTCGAATCTTGATGAGCTATAACCCATGGAACTCGGACGCCTTCAAGCTGCAGATCGTCTGCCTCGTTCTTTCGCCAACTTTCGTCGCCGCGGGCGTTTATCTATCGCTAAAGCACATCCTGCTTAATCTCGGACCGGAGCACTCGAAATTGAAACCCCGCCTGTTTACCTGGATCTTCATCAGCTGTGACGTCGGCTCTTTACTACTTCAGGCTGCGGGAGGTGGTGTGGCTGCCGGTGCGGGTAATGACGATGCAGCCATGCTGAAGGCCGGAGACAACATTATTATTGCTGGTATCGCGTTCCAGGTCGCTACAATGGCTGTCTGTGGAATTCTTGCGCTTCAGTTCTTCATCAGTGTTGCCCGCAACGGCAATGGCTTGGCCGGCGAGAAAACAGAAGACGGCACCATGTCCACCGTCCCTCCCGGCCGCATGCGCCTTATCATTGGCTCCACAGTATTCGCCTACTTCACCGTTTTAATCCGGTGTATCTATCGGTAAGTACTATCTTAAGATAACCCTATCCGAGGTCTAAGACTAATATCGTCTAGTATCCCCGAGATGGCTGGCGGCTGGGGTAGCCCTTTGATGCAAAAAGAAGATGAGTTCCTAGTCCTGGACGGAATGTAAGTTTGGCTTCTCAATATCGAGTTTTCAGGAACCCATTTACTGACAATTTCCAGGATGATTGCTCTCGCTTGCTTGAGTTTCACTTTGTTCCACCCGGGTCTGTTCATTCCTTCCATGCGGACTGGATACAAAAACCGCACTTAAGCTGCGCCTCCAGACTCAACCTTCTCAACTTGTCATTTAATACCAAGAGCAGGGTCTGTTTTCTTAATTTTCTTATCTGTGGCATATAGAGCTCGCATGGCATTGTACGAACTTGATGACCTTGCAATACAATACCCTGCATCGATCACTACATAGACTTCATGAAGAATATACCAAATATTATTAGCATTTGCACTAAAGAGAACGTGTTCCTAAATATATCGTAGAGTAGTAACCGTAACTCCTTTCCAATGCAGCACATATACTGGTGGCTTCTAAACCATTCAATGTCTGTTGACCTGCAGCCCAGAATCCCGAGGTCGTCTAACTTCAAACATGCGGGACTAAGGAAAAGGAAGCATGTAATCTGAATCAGAATATATTCAAGACTAATCGAGATATAGATTTGGCCTGGCATAAAACGTTTTCTCGTTGTCGTGAAATAGCAAACCATGAATCGAAAATACCCAAAAAGAAGAACGGCAAACCTTCCAGATAAAACTCCAGTCACCAAGGTTGTGCAACCGGAGTCTGGGAGATACGTCGGCATGATGCAAACACTCTCCATTCAAATTGAAAACCTCCCATGCCGCTCGTTCTATCATGCAATCAAGGATCAACACCAGGGCCACGTAGAATATGGACCGAGGAAATTGATGCCCGAGTAAAACCGACGAAAAATGACCATCCAGATGCACCGTGAAAAGGCTGGAACAGGGGAAAAGAACATGAAATCCGGAAATGATTGAAAGTAGGAAAGTGCAACTAGTAGAAAACAAAAAAGGCCAAACGGCTCTCTTCAATCCTCTCCCAGACTCTCACGCACACATCGACGCACCCGCTTCTTGAACTCGGCGGGGTCTTCACGCCACAGCCGGGCTGCCTCGACGTTCGCAGGACTCTCGTCATTGGGGCTGGAGAGCATCGAAATGACGGATAGAAGAATAGTCTCGGGAGTCTGAACGGGCGACCAGCGCTCAGCAGCAGACTCGTAGCCGTACTTATCTTCCTCGGGCGGATGTAAGATGGAGATACAAACGTCGCCGTTGGGGTAAACTGTGGCACAAGAAAAAAAGAAAACATTAGCCCTATAATTCTACGACTAAGGCCTGGGGTTGTCTCTACGTCTGTGCGAAAGCAGCAGATCAACGCCCCCAGGGTACGAAGTGGCAGTGGCGATCACTTACTATTCGGGTGGAAAAGAGGCGATTCGAACTTCATCTTCGGGGGCATATGTGGGTATTCCGGAGGGAAGAGGAGGCGAGCACGGAAGAAACCACCTAAAGCCATTGAATTAGTATTTGTCTTATGGTTTGATGCGTCTGGAATCTAGATTGGCGATTCCGGGACGGGTGCCGAGGATCTTTTCGGAGGGGCAGCGGGCCGCTGGAATTATGGGAAAGTAGCACATACCGCCGTAAAGCTTGACGTCGTCTGAGATCATGAGCATGACCTCCCATTCGAAGATATTGCTGTCAACTAGACCGCAACTGATCCCGGGAATGTCCTTGTCTGATTGCATTTGCTGGAGCTGACGGGTCAGCATACGACCGGCGGCGGTAGTCGCCATTCTGGAGGTTCGGTGGGACTGAGGAGAGGGCAGGAAGTGAATAGCTAGAGAGAGGAAGCAAAACGAGGCGGTGGAAGGTTGAGAAGTCCAAGGCGAGAGCAAGTGAGGGGGACCTCGCGCGGCAAAAAAGAGGGGATCTACGTGGAAGGCGGTGAAGTTTATGTAGATCCGACAAAATACGAAGAACGATCTATAGCAAAGGCTGCATGGAAGAGCTAATGAACTAAAGAGATAAAATTTTTGAACTCATTTGACTATAAGTACCTCTAACCTTGCTTCAAAAGAGACGAAAAGCTGCTTGAACGCGCGCAACCGTTTAGCCTTCAAGAGACCTACACGATTCTGATTTCAGGAAATCAACATCGTCGGGAACAATAGACATCTAAGCTGAGGTGGGAGCGGGAGCGCTGGGCTGCTTAGGCTTGACTTCGGCGTTGGCAACCATGAAGTATACCTGAATGCCCAAAGTCAAGAAGGCAACAGCACCTACGGCAACCTGCATGGCGAAGGTCTTGGCGATCACCTTGGCAAGGCGAACGCGAGCAGCCCAGTCGAAGCTGATCCAGGCATCTACAATGCCAATCTTACCACTACCGCCGACAATCTCAGGGTTGACCTTTCCACCGAAGGAACGGTCGAAAGGAACGATTGTCTCATCCTCTTCGGGCAGCATAGAAGCGGCCACACGAACGAAAATGACCTGGGCAGGCACAGTGATAAGAACTGCGAGAAGGGTTGGGAGGGCAGCCACAGCAGCAAAGCGGAAGAGACCAGTGGGGTCACTTGGGGCAGAAGGGAAAGTTCCCATAGCAGATGCAAGTTCCATGGGGAGGAAAATGGCAGCGGTAGTGGCAACATCAACCAGAGCCGCAGCAGGGGCAATCTTCAACCAGGTGCGGTAGCTGGGGATACGCTGGTAGAAACGCTTGGGAGAAGGCTCAGTGATGACAATGTGCACCCAGGCCATTTGCCATGTGGAGAAAATGATGCTGACCACAGACTGTGCGACAAATTGACCGAAGAAGCTGCCGACTGGCACAATCAGGGCAGCCAGGAAGCTGCGAGCAACGCCCAGAACCAGGTACATGGCCAGACCGCGGAAACGCGAGAAGAAGCCTGCACGAGCACGCAGGTGCCTAATGGTTAACCGCAGGGAGCTGGTGACGGGCATGGCAGGAGCATTTGAATCGGGCTCGGCATCGCCCGAGTTCAAAGGCTTGTTGGGGTCGTCATTGTCGATGCGGACATAGATGTCAGGGTTGGAGTCCTCGACAGCAGCAAGCGTTGCCACCACGTTGCCATATGTATAATCAATCTGTGATGTTGGTTAGCGCCATGTTCGCAGAGTATAAGGGAGTATTCATATACTTACAGCACCGATGATCAATCCAAATACAAGGACCGAGAAGATCGCCAGGGCTACCAGAGCGCCCGGGGGGTTGATCTCACCAGACTTGCCGGGTCCGCCGGGCCCGCCAGGTCTCTTGTCAGAGAGATCCGAGGCGAACTCGATGCTACGGCGCATAACATGCGCGGTGATGGCAGACATTGTGTCGGAAAATGAAGCAGACGATGAAAATGAGCTACAGAAAAGAAAACAAAGGAAGGGAAGGATGGTTTAAGAGGGGAAGAGGCTGAGGCAGGCAGCCACGGGGCGGTTCCACTTTGGCTCCTTTCTGGCTTCGGGGCGACCGGGGGTCAACACGCGCCGTGATTGTAAGCGGAACATATCCTGAAACTTCGAGGCAATGCTATGGCCCCGGGGGCCGACCTCCACAGTATTAGTGTATTTATCATTTCTAATTTTGTGCCCAGTTTTTTGTTGGCAAGATCTTCCACTGTTGGGGTCTGCGGGCTCATGTCGGGGGGGGGGGCATTGGGGCTATGCCAAGGAGCTCGTTGCTCTTTGAGACTGGAATATCGCGGACCTCGACCCTGCTTGCAAAATCCGACTAGGTTCGTGACTAGTCCTGAAAAGCAGGTATCCTTGCCACACCGCACGTAGCCCAGCTATCCTGGCCAATCTGGGCCCTCGCTTGTTTGCACCTTTGCTGCGTTGCGGGGCTTCCAATTCTCCCGGAGCCTCATGGTGGGTCCTCAGGGTCGTGTTCTGTGCTGGCACAATTGGTGAGCTCTACAAGTCCCTGAACTAGCTTCTTAAGCTCTATCAAGTGGGGTATCGCTTGTCTGTTTGACCCAGAGTGTTCCATTTGGATTCCGCTTCATCTAACGGTATATCCGATCTATACACAAAATCCGGACCTTGGCCGCCCGGTCTTCGATCTCTAAACAAGAAAAGATCCATAATAATTCCTAACGACCCGTCGTCGGGAGTGATTATCCGGAGATGGCGACAAAAGTAACGCTGCAAAAGATAGAACAAAGATAGCTATGTACTCGTACAAGCAAATTCGTTTAGTCAAAGAACTTCGTCATGGCCTTGTGAGCCAGCTCAACACCCAAGCTGGAGGGAAAATGGTCAGTATCAGAATCGATAGGTTTAATGGGAATGATCCTTACAAAGTCGCAGCGTTAGCCGGTACGGCACGAGCCAAAGCCGGTCCAAAGCCAGGGAAGAAGGCCTTGAAACCACCGTTTCCGTACACAGACCTGATGGTGCCACCGATAGTAGGCTTGCCAGGGGCGCTTTGCAGACGGGACTTGATAGTGTCGACGGGGAAGACAGGGATCCACATGGCGATACCAGCAGCGCCACCAGCAGCCAGGACTGCGGACAGGGACAATTCACCAGTGACGTTTCCATCAGCGTCCTTGGGTGTCAGCGAACGCTTGATGTATTCATAAGCGGCGAAGTAAGCAGCTGAACCAGGTCCATCACGGGCCAGAGTCATTGCGCTGCCCCGGAAGACACTTCGCAGACCACCTTCCTTGTATAACTGTCGCACAACATCCGTACCGCCGGCGTACTTGGGCTTCTCACCCGGCGCGAGGGTCTTTTGACCCTGGATCTGGAGGAGGACCTTGACACGCTCAAAGGGAGCGGTGATCAAAGTCATGGGTATGGCGGAGAAGAAACCGGCCGCAGAGATCTGGGCAATGGAGTACTGTGGGGTGTTGTGCTTCACTGGGACAGTGGAAAACTTGTTCACCAGTGTTTTGCCAAGGTCGTAGCCCTGTGAAATGTAAGAAGTTGCTATTTTCAATTACGGGGCGTTGGGCGTCTCGAATTGGTCTGAGGGGAAGCTATAGGCTTCGCAATCCAACCAAGAGATTTATCTAGTAGTACATACCCAGAAACTGACGGCAACTATACAGAATAACGACGTTAGCTTGCGATCAAAATAATCGAGGCATTGAAGCCATTGGATATCCCCAAGCTTGGAAGCTCCGGAGTGGATTTACTTACACATGGGAGTTACGCCCACAAGCGGGGCAGACACGCCGGCGTACAGACCCTATAGATTCCCATCAGTCAATTGTTCGAGTACGTAGCTCTGTTCCTGCAACTCTTACCCGGGCCAGACCCTCACGAGCAACCGTTTTCCGCACCACATCCATCGCGCCAGAGTAGATGCCCTTCTCCGCAGTCTGCAAGCGCACCTTCACCAAGTCGAAGGGGTGGCCCACGACCACGGCGCAAAGACCACCAGCTGCACCGGCAGCCAGCGATCTCAGCTGCGCAACTGTCTGGTTCACGGCCTTGGCCTCGACGGCCTTGACCTCATCTTTGAGCTCCTGCGGGGGTGAGGTGGAGGTAGACATGGTGTCGGTGGGATGTGTCGAGAAGGGGGAGAGAGGAGGAAAAGAAGAAAAAGGTAGTGGATTTAGTTAGCAAGAAGAAAGACGTCAAAGGACCCAGAACTCGGCTCAGCTACACGGACCGAGACCGAATTCAGCAATACAGCAGGCGATTAAGTGAGGTCAATATGCCTCGGCTTTCGGGTGCGGAGAATCTTGGCTGCCGGGCCCCGAAAGGTAATCAGAATCACTCTCCAGTTGCTCCGAGGTTGCTCAGAGGGCTTTTTCTGGGGTAGGCAATGGCTCAATTATTTAAAGACAGGATGCTGGAGAACTCTTCCTCGCGGGGAAAAATAGATCCAGCGTCGTCGCCGGGCTATCGGAGGCCCCCGCGATTATGGCTCGGGCCAACGGCGTCCTGCGCGCTTTCCCGCGGTGCCAGGGGACAGTGGTATGGAACGGATACATCTACGAGTCGGAGAGCATAATATTACAATTATAGGCACACTTGGTCATACGAGACTCTATTAATTACTTGGGAAGAAATTTTTTGGGTAAAAAGCTCGATTATCACATGCGTTGTACACCCACGCATGTGGAGTGGAGCATGACTTCATTAGATCGACATTAAAGAATACTTGCGGACTATGTTCATACGCGTAGTTTCATATATAACTCTCCTGTCCATTACAACACCCTCTCAGATCGTGTAAACCTTCTTACAGGACCAGCATGGCAGCCAGGCCAAGGGCACCGACAACACCGCTGCCGGCGGTAGCAAGGGGCTGAGCAGCGTTGGGGGTGGAAGAGCTGGGAGCAGCAGTGTTGGAGCCACCCATGGAAGAGGAGTCAGAGTCAGAGCCGGAGCCAGAGCCAGTGGAGCTGGAGTCAGCGCCAGAGCTGGTGGCGGTCATCATGGTGCTCATGCCGGACATGTCAGTGCCGGTAGCCTAGGAAGTTGTTAGTATCATTGTTTAGATATGAAGAGATGAGAGGGACATACGGTCATGCTCATGCTGCCGCTCATATCAGTCATGCTACCGCTCATGTCGGTCATGCTCATGCTACCGCTCATCATGCTGCCGCTCATGCTGCCACCCATGCCATCGGTCATAGTGCCAGTGGTCATGGCAGTGTTGCTCATCATGGTCATGGAGCCAGAGGCATCAGTCATGGTGCCAGTGGTCATGGCACCACCAGCACCAGCGCCGTCGGTCATGGAGCCAGACATCATAGAGCCGGTCATGGAAGAGTCGCTGCCGGAGCCGGAGCCAGAGCCAGAGCCGGATGAGCCAGAAGAGCCGTCTAAGGGTTGAAGTCAGTAACGAGCACATAGAAACAGGGCCATGATGTAAACATACTAGGGCAGCTCTCCAAAGCCATCTTCAGAACCTTGGCGGAGTCATCGTTGGGGCAAGCCTCCTTGGTGCAGTCGCGGATACCGAATGCGTAGTTGTCGGCCTTGCACAGGCAGTCCATGTCACCAGAGGTGCAACCGAGCTCACTGGCCTTGGCGTTCATGTTGCTGATGCACATTTGCTGTGGAAGATTGTTAGCATTCCGTCTTGATATTGGCTCATCCCAATTCGGCAGGTTATACATACAGCACAGTCGCCAGCAGAGACACCGGCAGCGGAGACAGCCGAGGCGCCCAGCAGGGCCATAGCAATAGAGACGGACTTCATGTTGACTCGGGGGAGGATTGTCTTGAAAGGATGCAAGATGGTTCACTGGAGCTGGCGAGGTCTCACTGGGGTGGACTAGGAGGAGAGATGGGGATGAAAAACCAAGGTCCAATTCGGGGTGTGGCTCAGAGTTTTATAAGAAAAGGAGAGACGGCATATGCCAGTTCCAAACCAAATAATGCGAGTAGCCTTTTTTCGGGTGGACACAGCACTTGGCTCGATCGAGCTAATTTCCAGGGCCACTTCATGACGATCGTATTCAAGCCAATTACTGGCGCAGATCAGCAGCACCACGTCGAGACCAGTCAATGCTTTGCTGGGAAATCCCCATCACCATTGGGAATTATTGTTTTGCCTAACATTTCTTGTTTTCAACCTCTTCGCATGTCGCCCCTTTGATGCATCGACCTGCATGGGACACAGCCAACGTGGCTGGGCCAGGGCAGCACGGGCCGGTACCTGCACAGCGAAGATGAAGTCATTAGGCCGCATTTGTTGGCTTAGTTCGGATGACTGGGGGAAAACCGGCTCCGATCTTGGATCTCGATCAGGGCTTGATCTTCACTCTATGGGCTCCACTTTGCTGGCTCGCGTGGAGCTCGGCTCTCGTCAATCTGGCTCCTATAGGCTCATTTTCGCAGGTCCCTGCCCGATGCGATCATTTGCGGAGTAAGCTATAGGGAATCCATTGAACCCGGGCAACCATTTGAGTTTTGATTCTTGTTTACCAGAGATATCACTTTCCAGTGTGGGTCATGACGAGGCCTGCAGAGGGACCTCGTACGGAGCTCTCCCGCCCCGGATCCATTACTGACATTGGGAGCCATGGGAAGCTGCAATGGCGCACGCAACATGCATAACAGCGATTGGCCCAGGGATACATGCAAATTGCATGGTGGACATCCTTTGCCTCCGCACGGCAACCCTGTCTATGAAGTAATCAAAACAAATAATCTTGGAACGGGGGCAAAAGATCCAATAATCGGTGGGTCGCTAGCTGCCCTCGAGATTAAGATTGGCTCGACCCAAAGAATTGACGGACGACATCGAGCCCCCGAGCCCCCTGTTTAAGCGATCGACTCGTGCTGGCAAGGCCGAAGTCAAAGACGAGTCCCCGATCGCACTATTGAATCCTGTGCGGTCACCGCTGGTCTGCCCACGACGCGACTTGCGCCGTGGGGTCCGTTTGCGGTAAATAAGCAGGATTAATTACCACGAGAGATTTGAGGGAAAATGCCCGAGGCCCGATCTGCTCTCTCAGAGATTTGCGGTGATCGCGGCGAGCGGTTCCAAGGTTGCTGGGGCTGGGATATCCCAAGAACCGTACGGTTGGGAGTAGAAAACGCGGACAGATAGAAGGCTGGCCGGATGCCCTACATTTATGCATCCTCGGCCCTCGCGTACTTTGACAGCAGCCCCGCGCGTTTAAGCCTCACGACTCATCCCCGGCTTTGATCGCGCAATGTCACGTGGATGGATCCAGGATGTCCCAGCATCCAGAAGGTAAGTCGTGATAGTTACGAGTACCCCGTACAGAGTACAGTATAAGGATGGGAGACACGGAGGGAAACTCGTGCGACCGCTGCCACCTAATCCGATGCGGGCTCAAGAGGAGCACCAATGCAGTCTCTGAAGTTACACGCGTCGTATGTATTAGCCCGACCATGCACGACAAGTATCACCAATCGGAGGCGTAAGGTAGTTTGCTTGTTTGGGATGGATGGTCACAAAGCGGCGGAGGCCAGCCTCGCGCAATAGGGGCTCACCGTCGCGATGCGGTCCAGCCATCGCATGCATGGGACATAATTAACAGCGCCCCGGTCGGCATTGGCAGATAAGGACTATACTGTACAATGCCTCGTTTCATCTGCCATCGGAACAATCCCTTTTTTTCCCGCCTGCTGCGGGCTAGCCATGCAAGGGGGCGTGCTCCAGCCTTCGACCTTCTAGGCCAGTGGTCCTTGTTAATCCCCACCAGAAGCTTACCTCCAAGGCGAAGTGAAGCATGCTAAATTAGCAGTACACCCTTCGGAGACGATCAATGTGTCACTGCAGAATCTATGAGCTTAGCATGTCTTCTAGTCTCTGTACCTAGCTTTTGTGAAGACGGTGAATCGGGCATAACAACGCTCGGGAAAAATGCGATGGATCGCTTCACGACTGCATAGAATTCACGCTCGGACACATTTTGCATGGCAGATGATGGCTCTCAAACGTGTAATAGCCGGAATTTTCTGACGCATACGCACTCGCAATAGGACCTATCGCATGTAACGCTGCTATTTAAGATCGGAAAGTGGGATAAGCTCGACCTCCACGCAGAAAGAGTAGAGTCAGGTGCGCCATGTGTGTTCCAAAATATGTTTGACTTGCTTTTGCATGGCATATCCTTAGGACTACCAATTTACCAACCCTCTAAAAATCGGGACAGTGAACAACTTATCTCCGCTTTGATCGAGGTACAAGTAAAACCTTGGAACCTTAATTGAATCCTTTTACAGGATCCTATAGCAACTTGATACCTGCAATGCTCATCATCAGGGATCGATTCAAGATAGAGGCTCAAGCTTTTTAAACCCGTCCATGCTGAACTGTCCCACGGCCACTTCAGGTGAAGTCAAGACAATCATTTCTTTCTATAACCAGCCCATCGTTCACCATACAGCCTCGAATGGTAATCTGAAGCATGGCAACTTGCTAAAAAAAAAAGCATGAGACAACCTTGGAAATTGACAATGTTGCGAATGATTTGCATTCGGGTTCTGTCCAATGAGACGAAACTACCGCTTGGGCAGACAGGCTGCCGGATTCTTCGATGTATATAGGTCCACGATAGTACGCTGAAGCATCCCAGCTTCTGCCTGGACGCTTCCAAGGTCCGAATTGGAAAGGCTAAATGCACACTAGACTGCATAACCTCGCTCGCCACAGTGCATTTCGGATGAGGACCGAGACATTCTAACCAAATATCTACCGCCGCCGGAATGACCGATCAACCGAGGGTAAAAGCGCTGATTACAGTTGCCTGATAAAATTGTGACCGAGACAGGATAAATTTAACCTTGTTCCGTTGCATGCCCCACATCGTGCCGTCAAAAATTTTCAATGGATCCATCAGTTCGGAAATAGTTGCAAAGAAGATTTGACCGACGTAATTGATTGCAATCTTTGGTTTGGATTAGGCAGTCTTCTGACTTGGAATAGCTTGTACGGAGTAGGGTGTTCGATACTCAGTGCTGTCTCTGATCAGAATGCCTCCGCATAATTCGGACCATTCAATCATATCTAGCATTCGATCTTCTAGTGATAGTCCTCCGTACATACCGATGCTGCTTGTACTACTTCTTTATTCATGCAATTATTCTTCAACAACAAGTAATGTGCTTTTGTCGTATGTTTGCCTGCCTATGCTCACGCTCGCCGCCTGGGAGAGCCTACTTACATCCGCCCACGCCGTCCACAACTCACCACCAGGAACTCCACCAAAAACTTTCAACATATACATCAAAAGCAAAAAGTGATGACCGACGCAGGGGTCGAACCTGCAATCTCTTGATTATATTACTGGAGCCTGTGGACTCGAGGGTACCCAAATGGGGCCTCGAGAAAGCTTGCCAGAAGTCGTAGTCAAGCGCCTTGCCATTGGGCCAGCCGGCCAGTAATTGATGAGTAGCAAGCGGGTTATGACGCTAAGAGGGGCAGGAAAAGTCTGCAAAAGAGCTCCACTTAGGCCTCTGGATGTGTCTTGGCTTTGGGCCCGTTGAAAAGATGCGGTCTAAGCCGGGGCTCGGATGAACCACGTGACCTCTTGATTTGGATTAGCGTTAGATTGGAGTATGGAAATGCAGCGTGAACGATTACTCGAGTGTTGGCATTCAAGACCAAGGGAGGCAATGAGTTAGATAAGGCCCTGATACCGCTGGGAGTCTTGGCTGGTGGATTTGTGCGGTTGCGTTTGTCTCTGTAGATTCAAGGACAACCGAGCTCGGACAGAAGTATTGATTATTAGTTGTCTTGCTACGAGGCCAGTTATATGGTGATGAAAACATCATTCTGAGAATATAGATGCGGTTTGATCTATAGGGTATCTTGGATTGTTTCATGGTTTTCTTGTAAGAGGGCATGACACCGTGTATGTGAGTTGTATGTACAGTTGATGAAAAGAAAGAACAAAATATGCATGCTATGCGTGAGCCTGTAATTAAATCATAGATGGGCCGTATATCCTTGCGCCGTGAAACACCATGCTCGATTGGAATTCAGCTAGGCTTCATCTGAAGCCTTTGCCTCGGTAATCGTGATTAAAATTTTTGGAATGAGAGAGGTCTTCTCTGAGCCACTCTCCACGTCAATTTCTTGGGAGCGGCCACGCTTGAGTAGCCCCAGTCGCATCGAGAGGGACATCACAGCGTGGCCAATGACGAACCCTAACAAGCATGCAACCGAGGCTGCGGCCGCACCAAGGAGTGCTGGGAGAATGATCGGCCGGATGAAGTGCATCGGCGACTTGTTAGGTTTTCCGGTCTTTGAGTGTCGGTGTGGTCGCGAAGACCAAGTTTGGGGTGACCAGTAGGGCGAAAATGTGTATCCAGTGTGTGAAGCGCCGTTCACCTTTGAGCTGACTGCAGCAGCTTTGGTTTGAGAGTGTGAAGATCCAGAACCATTTGTTAATGACTGAAGTTTAGTCTTCGAGGAATACCCCAGCTTCGAAAGCCATGCATTTGGTGACCAATAGTTCACTGTCGGTGGAGCAGCATTGACTTCCTTCGCTGGGCTGCTTTCGCGTGGTTGAATCCGAACACGAAGGATACGCACGCCTCCATCAGATTGGTTCAGTAGGTCAACGACCACCGTGCTTGGTGTGACAAGTTCGCCGTCCTGGTCCAGTAGTTTAATGTTGAGCCTCACAATGTTATCGATGGAGGAAACATCCCCAGCAGGAAGCGGGCGGGCATCGATCGAGAAAAGAAGCGGGACTTGCCCTGCAGCCGCTTTGTGTGAACCATCATATCGAGGGACATGAAGTTGCATAGCTGGTGGGGAAGGGAACACTTGGTCGTTGTTGGCATAGAGCGAGTTGTTCGCAATGGACCATTGGATGGACTACTTTGGATTAGATATAAAGCCTCGAAGCTGATTCGGGTAAAGCTCACCAAATAAGAATTGAGCTGGTTATTCAATTCCACCTTTGGAAGGTATGCCAGGTGAGTCTCATGAGATGCAGCGAGTGGGGCAAGCGAGGCGATTGTGCCCACCACGAGGGCGATACTCGGGAGTCGCATCGTGGAGTAGTTGTATTAAAAAGTGATTGATTGTAAAGCGTGATGTTGGTGAGTGAGAAGAGTGTAACCCCCCGTGAAAGTCAACACACCACAGATGACGGGGATATCGTGTGGGTGTACTTCAAGGTTTGTGTCGCACAATACAGAGCGAGAAAGAAGGAAATATAAGGAGAAACGGTCAAGGATAGTGAATGAGAGGTATAAATTGAAGGTTAAGAAAGGGAAAGAGAGAACTGAGGAGTAGCTACAAGGCTGAAAGCGTGGGCAGTGTACAGACCATATACTCCGCAACGCCTTATCTATTCAGCCCCGGCATAAATTCCAGTCTCGGAGCCACTTCGGTTCCTCAACGGAAGAGCGGAAAATCTTGGTAGTCTAAACTGAGCTCGGTAAGGGCTGAGAGCAGTTCTTCCGATCTAAGCTTGCGAGGTGGATTAGGAAGACTAGTTAGCTTTTTAAATTCCAGTTCCTCGGAATCCGCGCGAGCCGTGGCTGACTGCACGAGGTAGGATTTCTTTGTGTTGGTGGGACTGTGCTGGACCCTGCATTAGCCCCCGGGCTGGGGCCGCTAGTAGTGTTACAGAAGCCGGACAGGGCATAATGAGACATTCCGGACGGAGTCTTCGCTAGTCATATACATCCCGAAAACTTCGCTGTCTAATCTATGTAGCCCAATTAAAGGCATCCATGGTTCGTACTACTTAGTCCGTTCCTTTTGGGCAATCGCGTGGTGGATTAGCGAGGGTTCGTATGAACAAACCTCCTTTCGGAGTGTTCCCAAGACGAACGGAATCTCCATAACAATGTCATGACAAGCACGAAATGTTGTTGAAATCTGAGCACAACCCATCAGCGCTTAGCGATTTGTCGTGTTGGCCTGCTCAACACGGCCCCTCCCCTCCCCTTTCTGGTGATCGGCATAGTGCGGCTGTGCCCTTACTGGCAGTGGGGTCTTGTCTGTCTCGGAGGGTCGCCTAATTCGACTAGACTTAAGCTATTCTAAGACACAAAGCTACGGCTAAAAAGGCTTGGTTGCTGAATTTTCTACAGTAAGTGTGCTCGAAGGGAGCCGTCCCAACCGTCGCTTCGACAGTAAACTTGTGCATGCCTGCTTACTCCGTACTTCGTTCGCAATTGAGTAGTCAGCTTTTGCCCTATCGTGATCTTATACCCGACCGAGGATTGCATGGCCCACTTCCCCAGCCTTGCTCTCCGTTCATTGCGGGCGAAAGACTTGGGGTCCAAAGGCAGCATCATCATGCTGAACGAGTCATGTCATTATATGCCTTGACCCAAGAAACCTGAACTACTTGAGAAATTCATGATGATACCGACCTCTTGCATTTGACGCATGAGTACCCAGGGCATTGAAACCATACAAGAACGCCTTTGAGCTAAGCAACTTCATAACATGACAGCAATAGGCCAAACCCAATGGACAGCATTTGTGCACTTGCTCGATATGCTGCAGGGGTGCCAGCTAGTTCGATGTCAGCCGTCCTCCATCGGCATCTTCCTTCGAAGATCAAATGGAAGGACCCACAAGGCTGTAAGCAAGGACAATCGGCGTCTGAAAATTGCAATTGTGTTCCGTGCATTATCCCAAACCATGCTGTACGTAGTGGAGAAGGCAAAGAAGATCTGCAATGGAAACCAAGCTTAGCCCCGAGGATGCCATACGCTATGATCCTGGTCTTAGCAAGAGCGGCTCAGCCACAGATCAGGGGTGCTTTAGGGATTACCCGCAATACGAGGTGGATGAAAGATGGAACATAAGCACATGATGTATTTCAAATAATTGGCCACTTGTAGGTGACATGGTATTGGATTCGACTGGGAAATTCAAGTCAAAAGGTGCATACATGGTTTCATGTGTATGACACAGTCTGCCAGAACCGACAGCGAGGGTTCGCTGTTGCATCCGGTGTTGATCTAATAGTGTCGTTGCCGATGTTCAACAGCATCCCTCGACTACGCTGGCCGAACATGGGTCCTGCTGGTGACCTTGGAGCACCGAATTGAGCAAAACTAGTGAAGTAGTCTTGCATCGTTTGGGCTGTAGTAGCGTTGGTGACAGTAATCCCCGGAAGGCTTGAAGAGCTCGCCTTCTTGCCTTCATTATAGAATGTATAGCTAACATCCTGGCCATGTATCGCTGGTGGAATGCTGAATTCGTATGCGTATGTTGCGTTGCGGTAGGCTCTGTTGATGTAATCGGTGTTACATTCAAAGATAGCTTCTGAGATTACCATTACGCTGCGCTCCAAAGGACTCTTGTAGATATATGTCCCGTCGTAAACAGCAGGATAGAGAACTTTGGTGATATAGTCCGTAACATTCTGCTTCATGTAAGGATACTCCTCCTTGAGCAGCTTGTTAAGGCCACTGCTGACTCGATTATCTGGAGATGCAAAGATGAGTCCTTCTTCTGCATTGTGGCCAACCATAATGCGAACGCGATGATCAAAATTGCCTTGTAGAAGAAGTTGGCCTGGAAGGGCCGGAGCAAAAGTTCCGTCCACGACGGGACCGTAGGTAAAATCGCCATAGTGTGACTTTGTCGCAATTTGGTATGCGTTTGCGGCGACGACTTTCTCAGATGGGAGCTGCCGGGCCTCTTCAATGGTGCTAACATTCAAGATTCCAAGGAATTGCTGAAGTATTTGCTCTTGTTGGTCTTCAGATACTACAGGAACCCATCCTGGGCTTTGGATGATTGCTTGCTGGAATGGAGCTGGACCTCTTGTGCCTCCATATGCTGTGATTTGATGCATTATTGATCCTGCTCCGGCAGACTCTCCCATTACGGTTACCCGTTCGGGGTCGCCTCCAAAGAGATGGATATTCTTGTAGACCCAGTCCAAAGCGAAGCGCTGGTCATGTAGAGCAGCATTTGCAGTACCATTCGCGGTGATGCTGTCACCCCCAAGCCAACCGAATGCACCCAGCTGCAACCATATTAGCTACCAGAGACTCATGTGATTCGAGGCAATAGATCCAGGAGAGAGTGCGATACTCACGCGGTAGTTAAGAGCCACATAGACAATACCATCACCCACTACTGTACTTTGTTTGATGAGCCCTGCTGGGTCACTGGAGCTGGAGCTCTTCTCGCCTTCGACATATCCACCGCCATAAATCCACACGAGCACAGGAGCGGCCTTCTTAGACGTTTTATTCTGTCCGCGATCGAATATCTTCTTGGGAACAACTACATCCAAGAAAAGGCAATCTTCAGTAGTTCGTGGGTCTTGCTTCGCCGGTACATAGGGATATGAAGAGATATTTGTTGATTGATTGAAGTTGGTCCCGGCCATCAAGCTTGTCAAAAACGGATACTCAATATATGTGTCCCAAATCGGTGATCCTTGCGGGCAGACTCGCCCGACCGAGCCGTCTTGGATGTGAGTTCTGTTCTGTTCAGGCCAAACCGGTGCTCGAAACCGGAGATCTCCTACTGGCGGAGCTGCATAGCGAATGTTGCTGAAGTTATATAGGCCTTGGGTGCTCTATATAAGCCGATTAGCATTGAAATGAGCAAACACATAGACACAAAAGCCGGATATGCATACATTGAACGATATAGCACGATGCAGCTCATAACCCAAGTCAACTACGGGCAAGTGAGCTGCCGAACAAACTGACAAGAGTGTCAAAAAGACCAAGCTGCCCGCCATGTTGGAAACCGAGGGTGATCAGGGTGTGAGCAAATTCTCGAAGCTCAGCAGGCAGTCCTGCTTAAGAAGCGCACAGGAAGAGAAACCCCAGGCGTTCTGCTTATGAACCATTTGAGCCTCGTTGGATGCCTAAAACTCTACTATTTATTCCTCCCCACTGCCACGGATGACAACGGATACGGCGGTCATACCCCCCAGTGGGTCCCAAAAGCAACGGTTTTTTTGGAGAAGAATGGCCATTTGAGTGGACGAGGAAAGAGGGGAAGCTGCATATCATGCGCGTCCCATCTCATTTTCGTCCTAAAGATCACTAGCTCGGGTCAATCGTGCGGGACACTTTGGCTTCCCTGTTCCTCGCTCCTTAGCGTGCATGTAGATGACGTAGAGAAGCTGGGGTAGCCTAACGGGGCCTCGGCCTCTTTCACCGCTAATATCCAAGCTCCGACTCATCCGAATCTGAAAAGAAGGCAAAGAGCGTGTGTAATCTGACTGAATAGTTCACCCTGGTATACGGGCGCACACGAAGCACGATGTGCTGCACGAACTTGTTACACGATTGGGGCTGTCTAGCCTCGGGTGGACGAGGCCAACGGAAAAATTACACCAACATAATTTAGACCGGTAGTTTCATGTTGACGCCTGGGCTTGAAGGTCGAAAAGCAAATTGCACGAATCGTTGGCCTGGAGATCCCAAAGCATGGCCCCTGTCTGCTTACAGTTGTGATTACTGCTTCGCGTTATTTATCATCTTCCATCCTCGATCATTGCCTGGGAATGGATTGCCTTAGGGTCGGCAATTGCCCAGGTGTACTCTATACATAGCTTTTACCCCCGGGAATGCGACAGTTTCATTAAGCTGAGCGTACAAGAAGACATTCGGGCAATAATCCCAGTTGACTACCTAAGTATGGTGGAACATGCTCAGAACAAGACCTTTCATCGCTAGGTATTGCGATAGACTCGGGCGAACAATATGATGTAAGCTCGCTGGCTTAAGTATCGGTGGCTGCGACCTACCTGGAATCAAGCATGACCGATCATATTTCCCAACTTATGATCGCTATGATCACTATTCGCTTCATGTCTATACATAGATTCTGGGCCAAAGGCCGGACTACCATGAAGAGATCGAAGTGCGACATAAGCGGAAGTCTGATGAGATGAGGCTTGATGAAAAATTTGAACGATCCTTAACACAATCAATTAACAATATATTGACCAAAATTGTTGTTGCGAGTTTTGGATTCAGCATCGAAATAATCCACGTGACGAGGATAGCTCTCTTTCTCCGCAACTGCGGGTCCACAAAGCTTCCGCACCAGATCTTCCGGCGATTGCACATGGGGATCTGTAGAATCTCCATGGCGTAACTGGCCATTACGCGTTCAATCCGCCGAAACTTTCTATATTCTTATCTCATAATCCATCGTCTCCTCGAACGTAGCCTCCACTACTGGCGCCCTTGAAGCGCAAGCCGATCAATATGAATGCCGCCTTTCAATCATCCCTCTCGAACGTCGAATCGAAGCTCAATGCACTTCTGACTACGATCACAACATCACCCGCTGCTGCTGGTGCCCCGGCGGCAGCTGTCGCTTTGATGGAAGCTGATGATTCCCTCTCCACCTCCATCGACACCCTCCGACGTCACCAAGAGAACCATGCGACGATCCTTCGCCTTCGTTCACAAGCAGAGGAACTAGAGACACGCGTGAAGGATATAGTGAAATCCATTGAGGGGTTTGATAAGGACATTCGCACGGCTTGTGGCGATGACGACGAAGACAGTGATCTCGACTCGACAGAAGATGGGACCAGCAACGAGCGCCTCAAGGCTCGGAAAGAAATCGATTACCGCCTCCTGTTAGACTTTGCGCGCAGGATCAGCAAATATAACCACGAGGCCGCTGCTGATGCGGCCAATGGTACCGGGCAGGAGAAACGCCAGGGGACACAGTCAAAGATCGAAGACAAGGACGCCGCAATGGCCGGCTCCAATGGCGAGGCAAATGAAGGGGCCGAGCCGGTGTCTTCTCTGACGAAGAGTGCGACCCAGTGGCTAGACGATTCAGCACAAAATACCCGTGAGGTGTACATGCTACCATATCCCATGGAGGAGCGGATACGAATGGGTCTTATGGGCCAGGTCCAGTTGGCTGCAGGGAATGATCCGGACCGGGAAGTCGACCGATTAATACGCGAAGCCGAGGGACATGGAGCAGCTAGCCCAGTTACTACGGCGCCAGCAGTCGAGACTCGGCGAGAAGAGGCTGCTAATGCTGCGGTCCAGGCTGGCTCTGACATGGCACGAGCACCTGCAGCAGCAGCAGCACCTGCTCCAAAACCGAAGCCCAAAGCAACCCTCGACCTTGATCTTTACGATTCCGACGATGACGATATGTAACATTTGCCCTCAGGGCCACGCCTCATGTGATACCTACTACATACCAATGACAAAATGAAATCACCTACATTCATGCCTCTCGCTTTTCACACGCGAGAGAGCTATATAAAATTTTGCACAATGATAGTCGTATATGTTGTATCTTACATGGTTGGCCGATAATCCTCTGGGTCGCTCTCCATACAGATAAAGACCCGTTGCGCATATGAACAACAATGTTGCGAAGCACGTATTCAATAGCTGACACGAAACCAGTTTTTGAGCGATCTCTGGCATAAGGAATCAAAATACTACTGCCATCTGCTAGAGTTCTCACTGTTACTGAGGAAGTGCTCACACTGAGTCATTCTGATGGGTCAAAAGCGGGACCAGACTTTGTGCTTAAAGACCCACCATAACCCTGCAATCGAAAGACAGATCGCCAATCGCCATACTATGACCGATTCTATTACCACAGCCGCGGCCAAGAGTGGCCTGCTTGACATACAGGGCCAAAGTCCTGGTCTTCACAAGCTATACACTCAAATATGCAACATTTACCAAGTCTCTGACCCATCGTCTCGCGAGGCGATTGTGAACACGCTTCGCAATGGACTTCAGAAGCTAGCCGAGAGTTTCCCCTGGCTAGCAGGCAATGTGATCAATGAAGGTGCATGTGATGGGGATACGGGGGTATTTCGCATCGTTACTTCCGATGAAATTCCTCTTGTCGTCAAAGACCTACGCGGCGATCCATCTGCGCCCACGCTGGACGGGTTACGCGAGGCCAATTTTCCCATGTCCATGCTCCATGAGACCCTCGTCGCTCCATGCCTGACGTTGAATCTCCCTGGAAAAGAATTTGGCCTCGTGGTTAACGCCGCTCCTGTTTTTGCTTTGCAAGTCAATTTCATCGCTGGTGGATTAATTCTGGCCATCGTGGGACAACATAATGTTATGGACATGACCGGACAAAACCATATTATGAACTGGCTATCCAAAGCCTGTCACAACCAATCTTTTGATCAAGATGAATTGGAAGTCGGAAATATGGACAGAAGTACGGCAATTCCTCTCCTCGATGGCTCTATCGACGACCTAGATGCAGAGATTACCCACCAGATCGTGAAACCTGCCGTGGAAACCCCTGAGGCACCCTCTAAGCCTCCTTCATCCACATGGGCTTATATTTCATTTTCTGCCGCTTCTTTGGAAGCTTTGAAGTCATGGGCGACGAAGACAATGACACTCCCGTCGGGCTTTGTCTCGACTGATGACTCGGTCAGTGCGTTCATCTGGAAATGCGTTTCTCGAGCACGCCAGCCTCGTCTTGAGCCTGATGGAAAATCTCTCTTCGCACGCGCTCTTGACGTACGCAAACCAATAGGGACTTCTGCCAAATACACAGGTGTCTTGACGAGTATGGCTTATAGCTGGGAGAAACTTGAGAGACTGGACACACAACCACTTGGAGAAATTGCCTCGCAGCTTCGTTTGGAACTAGACCCAAGGGCTATTGCTAGAAATGTTCGCGCTCTTGCAACGTTTAACAGTCGCTCTTCAGACAAGACGAAGACTTCCATTACTGCGAGCGTAAATGCTTCCTCTGATATCATGCTTAGCTCTTGGGCTAAGATCGATTGTTTTGATCTTGACTTCAACATGGGACTGGGAAACCCCGAAGCCGTTCGCAGACCAGCATTTCTACCAGTCGAGAGCTTGATGTATATCTTGCCCAAGTCTCCCAATGGCGAAATTCCTGTTGCTGTGTGCTTGAGGGACGAGGATTGGGAAAGGCTGAAGAGCGATAGCGAGTTTTCAAGCTATGCAACTTACATTGGCTGATGACCTATTGCTATGATATGACAGCTCGATCTTGAAACTTGTATAAATAGATAGAAGCATAGAGATAGAAACAATCCACTTTATCAGATCGCACTTCCTTGAATCCACGGTCCGTCGGGCGATCCTTCCCCGCCCCCTCCGCATTCTTCTCCGCATTAGGAACACAGCTTCCCTCCCTTGTGTTTCGCCTCTGCAACTCATCTACATTTGTCCTCCTACTCTCTTGTTACACTGATTCCATTATCACCCACTGAATCACATCGTCAGCATGGGTGGAGAAGGACCCCATTTCATCCCCGCACCAGTCCCCAAGGCGCTGCCCGTGCTTGCGGATCGCCCGGTTGGCCAGCGCATCACCAAGATCTACACCGATCGGCTTAAGCAATTCACTTCAGATGGCCAGTATGAAGGACAAAATCTGGTCTCAAAATACTTCGAAGGGGAGAGCTCTGATGAAGAGCATGTCAAGCTCTCTGTCTACTCTGTTCCTGATCTCCAGCGACCATCATTCAAGGAAGCTACGTCACATGAATTCAGACCTGCCCACATCGGCGAATCCTTCGGACCCAGCTGGTCAACGCACTGGTTTCGCATTCAATTAACAGTTCCAGAGGAGCTATGCGAGAAAGAGCGACTCGAATTCCACTGGGATGCAAACAATGAAGGAATGGTTTGGAGAGCAGACGGTCACCCGCTGCAGGGGTTGACCGGGGGTGGCGAGCGCACAGAATGGATTATCCCGGATGAGTGGCGTGATGGGAAAGAGCACATGTTCTACATTGAGATGGCTTGCAATGGAATGTCTGGTAACGCTCCTGGGGGTGACTCGATTCAACCGCCACGACCAGACAAAACATTCCAGCTTACTCTCGCGCGTATCACTGCTGTGAACCTCGCGGCTCGCGGGCTCTACTACGACTTCTGGATCATCGGAGATGCTGCTCGGGAGTTCCCCGGCGACTCATGGGAAGCTCATGAGGCCAATGTGGTGGGCAATGCCATGATCGATGCTTTCATTGCGGGCAATGGAAGCCAAGAGTCGATACTCGAGGCACGGAAAATTGGGCAGAAATACATCGGTGACAAGGTAGACTCCTCTGATGTTTATGACAGTGATACGAACCCATTTGTCTATGCGATTGGCCATTGTCACATTGACACCTGCTGGCTCTGGCCATGGGCAGAGACCAAGCGAAAGGTTGCACGTTCGTGGTCCAATCAATGCGACTTGATGGATCGATATCCTGAGCACCGATTCGCGTGCTCCCAGGCACAGCAATTCAAGTGGCTGAAAGAATATTACCCTTCCGTCTTTGACCGCGTCAAGCAATGGGTCAAGAAAGGCCACTTCCAGCCCATCGGTGGTAGCTGGGTTGAGCATGACACCAATATGCCAAGCGGCGAGTCTTTGGTTCGGCAGTTCTTGTACGGCCAGCGATTCTTCGAAAGCAACTTTGGACGGCGGAGCACGACCTTCTGGCTCCCAGATACCTTTGGCTACTCTACACAGATTCCCCAGCTGTGTCGACTTGCTGGCATGGGCCGATTCTTCACCCAGAAGTTGAGCTGGAACAATATCAACAACTTCCCTCATACCACTTTCCAATGGGTTGCGCTGGATGGGAGTCAAGTAATGTGCCACATGCCTCCTTCGGAGACCTATACTGCCGAGGCACACTTTGGCGATCTCAAGCGCAGCGTCACCCAGCACAAAACTCTAGATGTTGACAAGTCATCCTTGCTGGTCTTTGGCAAGGGAGATGGTGGCGGTGGTCCCACCTTCGAGCATATCGAAAAGCTTCGTCGCTGCCGTGGGCTTAGTGATAAAGTTGGCACTCTTCCCCGTGTGAAGATGGGAGATTCAGTGGACGACTTCTTTGCTAGACTCGAAGACAAGGCGGCAAATGGCGCGAAGTTCCCGACATGGTATGGTGAATTGTATTTCGAGCTTCACCGCGGCACCTACACTACTCAAGCAAACAACAAGCGCAACAACCGAAAGTCAGAGTTCATGCTTCGAGAAATCGAATTACTCGCCACTATGGCCACTATTCATGGAACCGATACGACGTACAAATACCCGAAGAAGGATATTGACTATATGTGGGAAAATACTCTCCTCTGCCAGTTCCATGACTGCCTGCCCGGTAGCTGTATCGAGATGTGCTATGATGATTCCAACAAGCTCTATGCCGAGGTTTTCAAGACAGGCACAAGACTTCGTCAAGATGCTCTCGCAGCTCTTGGCAAGAACAGCGGTGCAAACAATAGCAACCTGGTAGCCCTCAATACGCTTCCTTGGGAACGTTCAGAGGTCGTCCGAATCCCCGACCAGCTTGCAGCCTCCAGCAAATCGAAGTATGCTCTACTAAATGGTTCCACCGGAGTGCTTGCATGCCAGCCAGTTGACTTCAAGGCCACCGCTGCGGTTACCATCGAAGAAGTTCGCCCTGGTGTCTTCCGTCTTCAGAACGGCAAGCTCAGAGTCGACGTTCAGAATGGTGTAATCACTTCGCTTTACGATGTCGAGGCTAAGAGGGAAATAATTTCAAATGGCGGCAAGGCTGGACAATTGGTCATCTTTGATGACAAGCCTCTTTACTGGCAAGCTTGGGATGTTGAAGTCTTCCATCTTGAGTCCAGAAAAGAACTTCCTCATGGCAATACCGTCATCGCGGAGCAGGACCCCCACCGAGCTAGCTTGGTAACTGAAACTAAAATCAGTGACAAGAGTTGGGTCAAGACCACCATCAGTCTGTCGGCCTCTGTATCTGACGAGCCTTCATACGTCGAGTTCGAAAGCGAAGTAGAGTGGAAGGAGACGATGAAGTTCTTGAAGGTTGAATTCCCAGTTGATATAACTAACACAGAAGCATCATATGAAACTCAATACGGAATCATCCGTCGTCCCACACACTATAACACAAGGTATGGTCAGTTTCTACCCGCAAATTTCATCCTTGCTAACATATATAAGCTGGGATATGGCCAAATTCGAAGTTTGCTGCCACAAATGGGCCGATCTCTCAGAGAACGGCTACGGTGTTTCAGTTCTCAATGACTCTAAGTATGGTTTCGCAACCTGTGGCAATCTGATGCGACTGTCGTTGCTCCGCGCCCCCAAGGCGCCTGATGCACACGCTGACATGGGCCGACACCATATTCGTTACGCTATCCTGCCCCATGCTGGTGCACTTGATGAGCGCACCATCCGTGCTGGTTATCATTTCAACCACCCTCTTGCTGTTGAGCAGGCCAGCCCCCAGAGCACTATCTTACACTCAGCCCTGAAATCAGTCTCCATTAAGGGAGCCCCATCCATTGTTCTCGATGCAGTCAAGCGCGGAGAAGATGATGAAGATGTATCTACTGGTGCTCTTCCTCCTCGATCTGGAAGGAGTGTTATTTTACGGGCTTATGAATCCCTTGGTGGTAAGGCTCGTGGCACAATTCAGAGTTCCCTTCCAGTCAAGCGTGTGTGGAAGACCAATGTTCTCGAAGACGATGGCGAAGAGCTGAAGTTCCAGTCCCTTGACGGTGGCGTTGCTATCGACATCGACCTGAGGGCATTTGAAGTCGCTACCTACCGACTGCAGCTTTAAGTCAAGGTTCTCGAGATGGAGACGCGACAATGACCTATTTCGTAAGCAAGATATGATTTAAACACGCATACGAGGATCGAGAAACTGGAATATCATTTATGATGCAACCATACTGTCGTTTTCAAATTCCGTAATGTACATGAGTGGTGGCCATTAACCGGCCACTTTCTAGACCACGCGCCCATATTTTCCCCGCGACAACTCCGTAAAGCACTGTCAAAACAAAGGTATCCCGAACGCCAATTCATAAAGTCCAAGGGTAGGAAGGCTCATTGTATCGCGACAATCCACCCGCCCATTCGCATTATGGCTTCTCAGAAGCTTTATTCCCGCCCATAACTGATCTTCAACCTCTTGACAGATGGTTTGTCACCACCGTCATCGGATAACTCTTCTGTCTTTCCTTTCGTGTTCTTGGACCCTCCACTCGATTTCTTCTTATTTTTAGCTGACGCAGACGGATTCTTCGCCGCGCTGGCAGAAACAGACGCATCGCCTCCGTTGCTCTTATTTGACGGGGCATTAGGTCCAGGTGTGGATGTAGGGGTAGCTGCGTGCGAGGGTGTAGTTTGAGCGGAAGAGGGTCCAGGTGAGTCCTATAGAGCGTTTAGGTTAGAATAATCGCCCTGTGGGGGTGATTGCGGAACAGTGTCCAGTTCGACGAACCTGCATGTAGCTTGCTGAACTCCGTGAGAATACCCGATCTGCATCTGTGACTTGGGCCTTTCGGCGCGCGCCGCCTCCGGATCCTATGCTTAAGCCCGAAGCGCCGAGTGAGGATGTATTGGCTGATCCTTTAATGTAGTTGTCGAAGCCTTTTATGATGTTGCCCGCGGTCGTCTCTTCGAGGTAGGATTGCTCGAAGCGGAAGATTTGGTCCTCGAGTTGAGCCTGGACATAGCGCTTAGTTATTTAATGTTCACAATGCAAACTAACATGTCTCCGCCGGCTTAAAAGAAGCGCGCATTTCCAGCCAATCTTCCGAGTCTCATCGCGGTGGGCTTCAAAGACACGCCAAGATCGGGTCTAACACTCACCATGCTCTTATCCATCATTCGCTTCTTGGCCAAGGTATCTCGCAGCTCCCGTCTGAGCTTCTCGTAGTATGGTAAGCCGCGATTGGCCGCATTCTGATCGGCCGGCGCATTCGGAGCCCCTGCAGTTGCGGTTGCTGGCGCCGGTGCGCCGGTCGGAGGTGCAGTCGCGGGGGCAGTCTCCGCCATATTTGAAGTTCCGGAAAATGCCGTTTAAAGATCAGAGAAATAGACGGCAGCCCGCAAAGAACAGATGAAAGAGGGAGCGGAGCGTGAATCACGGGTGGCGCGTACCGACGGGATCGAGAAATGAAGCTGTTGGCGGTCTTATCTGTTTGCGTGGTTTGCATCCGTGGCATCATACGTCCCGCATGTTGCGGCCTTCTCGCAGCGAACAGCGATACCTTCGTTCGAGTCGCAGCTTGTATCTTTTGATTTCTGCGTGCCTCTTAGCATCCTTGTCGTGAAAATGGACCACTCGCACATGGATCATTCCCACATGGGTCATGGCGATATGGGACACGGGGATATGGATATGGGAAGCCAGTGCAACATGAATGTAAGCATTCCAGAGTGCAGTACAACAGAGTGACCTCTGTCGATTGCCATTTGCTAAATTGTTTGCTTTATTAGATGATATTCACCTGGTCATCAAAAGACCTTTGCATCATCTTCAGCTCGTGGCATATTACCGGTCCCATTTCGTTCTTGCTCTCGCTCGTGCTTATCGTCCTCCTTACGGCTGGCTATGAAGGAATCCGCCAGATCACGCGTCGCTATGAAGCAGCTCATACCCGACGCTTAAGTGCATTCATGACAAGTGCGGCTACTGGAGGTAGGTCTCATATTTCCTCGGCGTGCAGTAGGAAGACATTACCTTTGTCTCGGGTGTGGGAATGGCGTTGGCGTGGGATTTGAGATGCTGGGAAACACAGACCCGTTGTTTGCATCCCTGCTTGAGCTATCTCTCATTGATCTTGCTCTGCAGATGGTGGTACCACCGACCCAATTACGACCAACGTCTCCGCTGAATCAACTCTGCCTATTAGTGGTGAACGCTCACCTTTACTTGTAGGAAAGGAAAATCGAGACTCAGTTGCTCGCCGGGGAAAGATCGTACTCGCTGCTCTGTATGCGATCCAGGTCTTCTACAGCTTCTTCATCATGTAAGTCTGCCGCAAAGCGATACGTTACACTGGGCGTGTTGGCTGATCGATATAGGCTCCTCTTTATGACCTACAACGGTCAGGTCATGATTGCAGTTGCAGTGGGTGCTTTCGTCGGCTACCTGGCGTTCTCAGAGGGCACTCCTGCCAGTAAGACTATTGCTTGCCATTGATTTGATACCAAGATACTCTCCAGCGTTAAATGGCGTTTATGATGTTTTTACTAGGAAGCGCTCATACTGTTTTCGTTATGACTTTTCGTTTATCATTTAGCCATCTTAGGGCTTCGTGGTTTTCACCCATGCATCTAAATGCAAATATTATGGGACTTCAACATCGCTCCCATCATCCCCAAATCCAAAACTGAATCCTCCTTCGGGAACCTCAGCTTCTGCTTCACCTGCCTTTCCGTGGACAATATCATCCCACTTCCGTTTCTTGCCTTCGTTCTTCTTTTGTAGTTCCTCCTGAGCTTGTTCCAAAAGCTCTGGGTAGGCAGCTTGCATTCCCTCGACGAATTTTTGATACGGATTGTCAACATCCTTTTTGAAGCCTGACACTTGATCGCCCTTATTCGACAAGAAGTCCAGCGCAGCAGTAAGGTGGGCTTTGGGGATAAAATTTTGTGTGATAGCAATTGAGGGCTCCAGGTTCACCACCAAATGCCACCACCCAGATGGGACATGTAAAATCTCACCCTCTCCGCAGATACCCTCCATGCATCCGGGCGTCCGACGAGCCTCCGCATGAAAATTCAATAGCCATTCCGCGATGCTCAGGGGTGAGGTGACCTCACTCTGATCGTCCGAAACAAAGACTCCAGGCGGTGGTGCCCGCTTCTCGCCCGACGGGAACATAATCCAGTATTTGGGTCCACGCAGCACTGCATTCCATGCACTAGTGGCATTAGGGTCCTTGTGGAATTTACTGCCCGAGCGATCTGGCCCGACAATCAGCCACTGGTGATCAGGACGATTGCTTCCAAGTACAGAGAAGAAATCCTCAGCGAAACACGCAGGAGGCCAGTAAGATGCATTGGGGGTCTCGTCGGGAGGCCCAACAGCTAGCCCCATCTTAGAGACGAACGATCGGTCGAAAAGATAAAGTGGGCTCTCATCAGAGTTGTCGGCCATATAGTCTGCGTATGCCCGTAAGGGCCAGTCAACGGCCTCGGCGCGGAATTTACCCTGGCCATATTGTGAGAGCAGGGATCCCACAGACCAGTTCTTGTAGACGGGCCATTCTTTGACAGGGGCAGTGAGAACGAACGGTCTGTCAACCCAATCAGAATGGAATTCGTCTTTTGAGAGATCTGACAATCGAGGGATCTGATTGCGAGAAGGAATCTTGGTGACATATGGCTCTAGTGAAATGTGGGCGCAATTGAATGGCCTATAGAGAGCGTCCGAGTAAAGATGGGAGCAATCAATGCTTGGCACTTTGGTGGCTGGGAGATTGAGGTATGTTGACCGCCATGTTCCTCGCCATGTAAAGGAATCTACCGCAGACCTGTTTGAAATTAGTGAATTTGCCAGTGGATATGCGAAAGAAGCTGTTTGCAGTTGGTTTGTGGCCCCAGAATGTATACTTCGGCCGGCAAGTATAACATCTTCATAAATACAAAAAGAACAGCATCAAGCAAAGCTCGTAGAAGAAATAAGAAGGATCTTCGTCTTACCGAATAAATAAGGCTTTCCATATCTCTTCAGCACGTGTGAATGCATACAAAGCCTTACACGTGCGGCCTATGCATAGAAGGCTGGCGCTGTCCAAGTCCTCGAGCAATAATAATATTAATTCATCTGGGAGCCGTCGAAAAGTGCCGATAGCGTCCCGGAGGCTCCAGTCAGCCAAGAGAGCATTCCCACTAGGTTTCACGCCCAGCGGATGACTGGGTATGGCTTCAACGCCGTGATCCTCCTGAAGTGGGTAACTGGGCAACGTTGTGATGTCAGGCATGACCGGACTTTAGGGCTTCAAATTTTTTTCTGCCGTCCGAGCGCTCCCCCAACTACAACAAGGCTGAGCAACGTCAGCCAACACAGAGCCTCACGATAACAGCACCTGATCCAAAAGAGTCACCCGGTAATTCGAATAATCGTAGAATCAATAGTAAAGAAGAAGTGACTCTTACGTTCGAGTCACTCGCTTGGGCCAATACGGGAATGAGTCAAAGAGGCAGGCGGTGAGTCACGCCCACTTGACTAAACGGGAAGAAAAAAAAAGAAAAAGAAAAAAGCGAAAAAAAAGCGTCGCAGTAGTTAACGGAGTGGCGGTTGATTTTTTCCTCTTCCTTTTTCCCACCTTATTTGTGACTTTCACTCCACAACCTCTTCCCCTAGTATCCCCTGCGCTCTTCACACACGAAGAGCCCGTGATACTAGTCTTTGCCTCACGAACTACCCTAAGGGCACGTTCGTCTTCAACGCTCTCACCCCGCTCTCCCCCGATCACAGCGACCTGTCGCCTGTGATCACCCCTCCTCCAAACCGCGAATATGTCGAACGACAAGGGTCTTGAGGACCTCCCCGAGGGTATGTGAACCCTCATGTTCATTTTCCTATCGGGTCACTTCGATCGCCAGACCGAATTTATTTCGTTGTGGGAAGATCCGAATCCCGATATGGCCAACGAGCCTCATAAAAATTTTTTCGTGAAAAACGCCCCGACTGACAACTATTCCCACTGAACAGGTCAGATCGAGTCTAACTACGATGAGATCACCGACTCCTTCGACTCTATGGACCTCAAGGCTGAGCTGCTCCGCGGTATGTTACGATCTGGATCCTTTTAAGCCCCCTTAGCGGGGTATTGAAGAAAATTCCTAATACGGTACTCAGGTGTCTACGCCTACGGTTTCGAGCGTCCCTCCGCTATCCAGCAGCGTGCCATCATGCCCATCATCAAGGGTAAGTTGAAGCGACTCCGAATTTGATTCGAATAAAGGATTAATGAAAGTTTTGCAGGTAACGATGTGATCGCCCAGGCCCAGTCCGGTACCGGAAAGACCGCTACTTTCTCCATCTCCGCTCTCCAGAAGATCGACCCCAACCTCAAGGCTTGCCAGGCTCTGATCCTTGCTCCTACCCGTGAGTTGGCTCAGCAGATCCAGAAGGTCGTTGTTGCCATCGGTGACTTCATGACCCTTGAGTGCCACGCCTGTATCGGTGGTACCAACGTCCGTGAGGACATGACCGCTCTCCGCGAGGGCCCCCAGGTCGTTGTCGGTACCCCCGGCCGTGTTCACGACATGATTCAGCGCCGTGTTCTCCGCACCGACCACATGAAGCTGTTCATCCTCGACGAGGCCGATGAGATGCTTTCCCGTGGTTTCACCGAGCAGATCTACGACATCTTCCAGCTCCTCCCCCAGTCTACCCAGGTTACTCTGCTCTCCGCTACCATGCCCCAGGATGTCCTCGAGGTCACCACCAAGTTCATGCGTGACCCCGTCCGTATCCTGGTCAAGAAGCAGGAATTGACCCTTGAGGGTATCAAGCAGTTCTACATTGCTGTTGAGAAGGAAGAGTGGAAGCTCGACACCCTCTCCGATCTCTACGAGACCGTCACCATCACCCAGGCCGTTATCTTCTGTAACACCCGCCGGAAGGTCGACTGGCTCACCGACAAGCTCACTGCTCGCGACTTCACTGTCTCTGCTATGCACGGTGACATGGAACAGGGCCAGCGTGATGTTATCATGAAGGAGTTCCGCTCTGGATCTTCCCGTGTCCTGATCGCTACTGACCTTTTGGCCCGTGGTATCGATGTCCAGCAGGTTTCCCTGGTCATCAACTACGATCTCCCCGCCAACCGTGAGAACTACATTCACCGTATCGGTCGTGGTGGTCGTTTCGGTCGTAAGGGTGTTGCCATCAACTTCGTCACCGCTGACGATGTCCGCATGCTCCGTGAGATCGAGCAGTTCTACAGCACCCAGGTTGAGGAGATGCCCATGAACGTTGCTGACCTCATCTAATCGTCCCATACACTCTTACCCCCCAATTTATGTCTTGATGCGGATTATGAATGCCGAACCTGCGCTAAAAAAGTGGCTTTCTGTGTTTTCAACACATTTCCGCTCCGCAGTGGTCGGAGGCTATTGGCCCAGGCCGTCGCTCCTGTGGAGCGATGTCTTGCTGCCATAAGCACCACTGCTCTGGTTTCTTATGTTTCCTGCACTTAACGGAGATGTGACATGTTTTTGCGTTTGATTGCTGTCACGGTTTTCCTTTTCCTATTCGCATCTCCTTTTAGTTACCGCTTTCCTCTGTATCTAGCTCGCTCTGGTTGGTTAAGAATACCGCTGTTATCGTACTTAATCAAATAGATTCGGGCCAAAATGTGATTCTTTTCCTCACGGTGTTTTTCTATTGTAAATGAGTGTATCTATGGTATGCAAGTTGCATCTAGAAAGACCATTCTGCCTATATCCTATCAAGATACAATATGCTAATATCTGCTGACCCGTATACACTCCTATTCATCATTCATCTCCTGCGTAGTTTCAAACAACGAGTATGCATGCTTTTCTCCAAATCCCACTGGCCCATTCATAAGAGGCACACCAAGGAGTCTCTGAAGCCCATCCCAAGGCTCCCCAAGGGAGAACATAGCTCAGAACATCAAATGAGCGCACAGTGAGCAACATTATGCTCAAATATTTGCTACAGTATTATCGTTGGCCTTGTTGCGCGATGCTAATCTGTCAAAAGCTTAAGGCCATTTCACACGGGGAACTTCTCTACTCCTTATTGACTAGCATGGACATTAATTGATGAACATTCAAATCTTTTAGATTGATTCTCTCATGATTCTCACTTGCACTTGTTGCGTCTCAATCCTTTCTATAAGTGTGGGGCCATAACGGGCATTGTAAACAATGTGTTGATATGCCAGCCAGAGTAGCATCGATAGAAGCCTGGCAGAAACACTTGCCCATTCTTCCACATAAACACCCCGCCTCCCTTCCAAAATCTCCTCGGCCTTGCCCTTATTTCATCTCATTGCTGGCAGTGCTAATCAAGCATAGGAAAGGCAACATGGACGAGCACCCTGTCCTTGAGCCATCCCTCCCGACGGAGGTAGAGCTCATTCACCCCACAGCGCTTCTCTGGGAGTATGAGATGCAGCGAACAAACAAAGAGCTGACAGCCCGCCTCATCGCGGCGAAAACAAAAGTCGCAGAAAACGAGGCGCTGACACACACCCTTTCTAAGTGCCTCAACGACCTCATCGTGGTTGTCGCATCCATCACAACTGAACTCCACAACACAAGCCATGGAAGCCATCATCGCCTTCGCGTCTTGCACCGACAGCTAAGCCATGCTCTGTCTCCTCTCCAGGAATACGCGCATGCAATCGACGAGAAGAGCAAAAATCTCGTACACTGCATCGCCGAGCTCCAGCAAGTTTATACTCTCGCGCAACCCGAGACCAGCGACGCGCAATATGTCTCAGCTTCCAAGGAACAGGCCTCCACTGGCGCGAAGAGCCAAGAGCTCGAACACACTCAGAAAGCAGAAATCACTGCAGGCACGAAAGAAATCACACCCAGACGCCTTGCATTCCAGCCGATGGAAGCGAAGCTCGCAGCAGTCATGAAGCAAGACAAGCGCCCGCTAGAGGACTACTACGAGTCCGCCAAAGATTTCCGACGTGTGCAGCGCCGCCTCAGACAAGATAACGAGGTTCTCTTCATCCACGCCTTCATCGCAGGGCTAGACAAGCCAATCTACCGTCGGCGCATCGTGCACTGGCTAAAGAGGGAGCACTGGGACTGGGCTTGGCTGGAGCATATTATCATGGTTCTCATTCTGGAGGAGCAGTACTTTGAAAAACAGGAGTATGCACTGACGCATCGGTTTGAGGATGGGTCTGTGTTATTGCCGGATGGGACTCGCGAGCCGCAGTTTGTCATTCTTTCTCCTATCACCGAGGAGGACCTGACGGAGTCTGATGGCGATTGAGGACAACCGGAGACAACTGATAAGGAGAATTTGATTCAGGTATGGGAGGAATTTTTTTGTTTTGGGGGGGTTATTCTGCCGGTTCTTCTTGAGTTATTCAGATGCTAGGTTGATCGGGTCAGCTCTCGTGCTGGCCGAGCTTTGGCATCTGTAGGGCCATATTAATTACGAAGACACGTTATTATGACACTTAAAATGGAGTGTATTACTAGGTCTAGGCCATCTACCCCATTTATTCCGACCGGTCATCGAATAAAACTGGGGTGCTCATGAATATGAGCCGATCAGGTTAATCAACTAAGCTATTCCGATTGTAGATTATTCCCTAGCAGATCAATTTCTGTGGATCTATATTCAAAGCTTAGTACATTCTAGTCTCTAAAACAAGGATTCTGTCAATGCGAGATAACGATTTGCGCATAGACGTTACCGACACTCCTCAAGTTGCAGAAACCACATGATCCCTTTCCCATGCCTATAGAGATGTGGTCATTAGAAAATTAGCTTCAAGACTCTATATATTATCAAAAAAATATCAGCCTATTATAATGACCTGTCAACGCCTTTTTAGGCTCTAGCGGAACTTGACCGAGCCCTATAGTATGGGTGGTGGCGATGCGAAGCATCAACTCGGCAAGATGTTTGGATCACCGACACCAGAACTTCAATGTTCGGCCAAAGGATCCGCGAAATCAATGAACCAAGGGGCTGTGCTTCCCCGCTATTCCTTTCAAATAACTCAAAATATTTGCGTGCATGCACAGAATGCGGAGCCATCTGGAGGTGTCTCGGTGGGTCTGGAGCACTCGGACAGCCGAAGATGTCGGGTTATTCCACTTCGGCTGACTTCCGAGAGCCTTTCAATGGATCGAAGCTCTCTGCGGTGAAGATTTCATCCTGAGAGGATTGCACGCTAGCAAAAGGGATTCTATTTAGTTTGCGAAATCGCTTTTTCGTCACCGGTGACGGAATTGTTATTCTTCCTTTCTGAGCCCATTTTTGCTGGAAATCCCCGATACAGGAGCTACAAAAATAACCTCATGTCTATATAGACCGGCAAACAGCACATTACAGATCTTTACAAACATAGTGCTCATTCGATATGTCTACACGAAACCAAGTATCACCTTGGCAGTCCATTCTCGCTGGTGGTACAGCGGGAGGCCTCGAGAGTTTTCTTACAGTAAGCAGACTTGGGGATCATGAAAATAACTCCACAGACTGACCATATATTATCACTGTATAGTACCCAACCGAATATCTCAAAACACGGCAACAGCTCGCTAAAGCTGGAGGTATTGGGAAGCAGTCACTTGCAAAACTATTTGTAGAAACTGTTCGAGAAAATGGGTTCCGCGCGTTATACACTGGCAGTGGAGTATTCTGTGCCTCCAATGCATCAAAGTCCGCAATTCGATTCTTTACCTTCGACACAGCTCGACGCTACATGCCAACTGATAGCTCCGGGAAAGTGACCTCGCTAGGAAACATGTTTGCCGGCTTGATGGCGGGAGTTGCTGAGGCAGTAATCGTCGTCACTCCAGGAGAAACAATCAAGACAAAGATGATCGATGATCGTGCCGGTCCTAGGCAATACAAATCAACCAGCCATGGAATTGTTTCAATATTACGTCGCGAAGGACCAGCGGGACTTTATCGAGGAGTCGTTCCTGTTACCTTGAAGCAGTCGGCCAATTCGATGGTCAGATTCACCAGCTATAATATTATTCGAGACCAGGTGGAAAAGATCCCTCTGCCCGCCAGCCCAAGTGTCAAGAAGTCTATCAATACCATGGCATCCGGTGCATTGACAGGTGTTGTCACAGTATATGCCACAATGCCATTCGACTCTATCAAGACCCGCCTGCAGGCCATTGATGGACACCAACGATACCGAGGGTCATTTGATTGTCTACGCTCCGTTGTCACTCAAGAAGGAATTTTGGCTTTATGGCGTGGAACAACTCCGCGCCTGATTCGTATGAGTGTATGGATGTCTGATTCCCATTATTTTGGATTAAAGCTTACTATACTTAGGTCGCGGGCGCTCTTAGCTTCACGATTTACGAGACGGTCACTCAGTGGACTAATCAATTCCGGGCTGACGATGTGTCGAAGGTGGGGAAAGCGAGTCTATAATTTATAATTCCCATAGTAATAATCATATCAAATTGGAGATATCTTATTTCCCCAATAATTGTGAAGCTCGAATCTATAGAATTCTCAGCTACGAGTACACGCAGCTGCTACCGCCCTTGCGGCTCGGCTCCGCGTTCGGGCCGGGACCCTTTCGTCACTGGCATCTCAACATCAATTCTCCCCACGCAAGTGCCTGCGCAGTTCTACAAAATGCAAGTAGCAGAGATATTGTCTGACCTAACATCGTTACGAGTCTGTGTAAGTCGTTGCTAGCGCGCTCACGCCCTTCACGACCTGAAATGCCTGCGATCACTGCAGGCTCAAGAACCCCACCTTCCACAGCGCAGAGCTCCTCCAATGAAGGAAGGACTCAACTGACTTCAAGCAGGGTCACAATGAAGCACTAGCACTCGTCAACCCCTCCAATCCAAATACGAACTCAGATGGCCTGGCAGGGTCCGCTCCCCAAGAAGATGGTCAACCCTCAGGGAAAAACGAGGAACTGCAACGCGCCAAAGAACTAGTGGCGCTCCACTACGAAATGAAGTCCAAGCATGCCAATGGCGAGGTGGACGATGAACTACAAAAAGCACGCGCACAGGTAGACCTTGTTCTTGATGATTTAGCATGATCATGACGAGGTCATTGACGATCGTCCACTCATGTTTCCGATTATCAAATAATTAAAGCGGTATCAAGACATATCTATTACTGCAAATATACATTCTAAAGGGTATTTTGACGCGCCAATTCCACAATCCGATCATGAGCCACGATACGACCTTCTGTCGTTTGGCATAAATCTTTGATTGTAGCCACCTTCGCGCGAATGCTCTCGTCTTCGAGGACACGGTCGATGGCCTCGGAGAATTCAGTCGCTTCAGCTCCTGGCGCTGAAGTTCTGCTTCCATGTGCGCCGAGACCCAGGTACTCAACTCGGGTTGCGCAATCATAGGTGTCAAGCCATTGTGGAAGAATGACTTGAGGGGCACCAGCTCTGGACGAGAAGCGTTAGCTGAGTTTCTAGTAGTTCAAAAGGATAAGTCAATGCAATACTTACTTGCATGCTTCGAAGTAAGAGTTGGCACCACCGTGGTGCACATATGCCGCGATACGACCGGTTTCCAAAACCGACATGATATCTGCTTGGATCCAAGGTGTAATCCACACCTGGCCGGAAGCGATAGATGAATCGAGAACCTCTCGGAACTCCTTCGATTCCTCCCATTCGTATCGAAGCTTCCACAAAACCTGCTTATCGGGATGTCTGTCGAGGACAAGCTTGATGGCCTTGGCCATCTGGATCGCGATTTGCTCAGTTGGCTTCATGTGAGATCCAAGACTGATGAGAATCGTCGGCTTTGTCAACCATGCCTCCAATTTGGGGTCCGAAGTTGTCAAAGGTTCTCTCTTGCGGAGAATTGGGCCGCAACAGACGACGTTGTCGAAAGACTGGCACGGGAAATCCATCTCAGGGAAGGATGGCGTAAATTGCACCGTGTCTTTAGTGAAAGCATTGCCTAGAGGGAATGGGTTGCGCTTCTCTAAATCCTTCTCTGCCCCAGTGTCCTCTGGTGGTGTTTTTCCAGAGGCGAAAGTAAGTGCAATTTTCAAGACCAGGTAGGTGTTTGCAGCAATTAGCTTGAATGGGAGTGGATATGGGTATCCTGAGCCCACGCTGTGTAAAGTATCAGCATCTACAGCACAAATACATTGTCTAGACTTGCATTGCATTGACTCACACTGGATAATGCCAAACGACCTTGGATCCCTGTTCCAACTGTACGACGTCTTTGATAGGGACGGGCCAAAGGATAGCAGGCTTGATGTTCGCTGTCTTGCAGGCATCTTGTCCAACATGCAAAAGCGGATCCACAATCACCACTGCAGGCTTTAATTTCTCGAACATAGTAAGAATACTCCTATAAGCCTTGGCATACTCAGAATGCTTCCAGCTCGACATAGCCGTGCTGATCTTATTGAAGCCCTGCACCGCACCCGAAATACCAGCTGGGTGACAGAGAAGACCGACATCGCTACGAATAGCAAGATCCGTCATGCACGGTCCGTAGATTTCATGGAAAGTCGCTGGACGACTGCTTTCGACGCGCTTGTTCAGCTCGTCGACATTAGGCGCGAGTTGGCTATAAGAGCCAACATGGATGTTGTACTCGCCGCGACGCAAGAATTCCTCGGCTATCGCGAATGCAACATTGCATTGGCCTAACTCGCTGTTGGTTAGGAACAGAATATTGCGTGGCTCCGCCATGATGAACGAGCTGCCCCCTTTCCAGACCGTGAGGAGCAACTCAAGAGGAAACCGAAAATTCGAAGGATCAACAGGGGTCTATCCTAATTTAATAAACGCGCGATCGGGGCCGATTTTGCCCCACTTTGTGGATGGTGAGTGGTGCGCGCTGCAGTTTGATGGGTTACGCGACCATTTTATCACGGCGATAATCAGATAGATCTTATGTTTCTGGTCCTTGTCTCGGAGTTGACAGCTCAACTCCCCCGTTGAAGGCTCTGTCGTGACGTGTAGATCATCAGATTGTGTCCGGGGGTCTTGGCAAGCCAAAACTGGCACTGTGCGGTCTAGCCTGGAGCCAATTTCGAGCATGAATAGTAATAAAAGCTTCAAAAGGTAGCTGACATTCACTTGGCCTTATAAGCTGCCCATGAGGTGGTAAGGAAGAAGATAGTGCTCAAAGCCTGAAAACGATCAACTCAAGATTGAGAATGAGACACCGTTCCATGGTTGGATCTCGGCTGCAGAGAAAGATACTACCCGAGAGTATGTATAGCCATCGTTTTCATGCTGTTGATTTGAGATTGCCATTCTATTCCACCAATGGCAAGCAGTAGAATCTTACAACTGAGTGTGCATGGGCCACGGGTTCATTGATAAGGCGCAGTCGGAGAAAGTATCCCTTAGATATCCTCCGTGCAGTTCCCCTGCATACCAAACCAACTTACCCAAGTGGCATGGCTCGTTCAGCTTGAACACTGCAGAACTTGTGCTGCCGATCTCTTTAGCGCTCTTTCCGATGTAAATCCAACCTGTGATCGGCCTCCAAATCTCCGAAGCTCGTGAGCGACAAAGTGGTACGTATATGGAGCTTGTTGAACACAGAATGATTGGTCTTACGGGTGAAGTAGAATAAATTCGCAGACGTCAGGGTCCAACGATAGCCCTTTTTTGGGCAATGAAATAACCCTTCCCCAAGTGGTCTCCTCGTACTCCGTGGTGATTTGGAATACCGACAGTGAAGATTGGGGGCGAAAAGATCATCCAGACGCGCCGGAAGACTCTTCCGCCGTCCGAGATTGTTTGATCGCCAGGCCACATTTCGATTAATGGCAAAGCTCGAGCGGGATGTATCGTATTGCCTGCGTATACTAGCCAGCCTAACTGGTCTCCGAGTTCGTTAATTGAACATGGTCAATGAGCAATGCTCTCCAAAAGTGACTACGAAGTACGCCATGTGTACTCCGTATTCCGTACTAACAAAATCGCTCTAGTCCTTGACGCTGGTTAATCTTGATATCGTTCTCAACGAAGATTTCTTTCATTCATCCGAAGATATTTCGATGTACTCGATGCCTTCTTGTTCTTCCTAATCCTTTGCCACAAAAAGAAATCAATAAGGCACAATGTTCTCATTTGTTCATTACAGATCTTGAAGAGCAGATGCATCACTTGGTTGCCAAGGATGCTCATTTTCCACAGACAAAATCAAAGCCCGGTGCCCAATAGTACGCGGGGTGATCTCGTATTTCCAAGGTACTGGATGACTGATAACACCCGCCTGGAACTCTGCTTTCACCTCCACCTCTTTGCCATTTTCAACAGCCTTGCTGACATTGAACACGGCCAATGTATTAGCTATACTAAGATAAACAGTGCTATCGGCCAGGAAGCGTCCCGGGCAGACGCGGCGTCCGAATCCAAAGGCAATGTTATGTGGGTCTAATTCTGGACCATGTCCATCAATTTCAAGGAAGCGCTCAGGCTTGAAATCCATCGGATCATGATAGACATCGGGATCGTGAAGCAAAGCCCTATATTGGAGTCAGCGAGGCGCTAAGAAAGAATGTGGACGCGCTACAAACCAGATATTGGACATGATCAACGAGCCCTTGGGTATGAAGTATCCATCGTAAAAATCATCCGCAACTGACATGTGAGGAATACCCATGGGGGCAACTGGATGCCAGCGAAGAACCTCCTTCACTACTGCGTCGACGTAGGGGAGATTCTTGCGATCTTCTACCCTTGGAAGCTTTCCGGCACCCAAGACCCGATCAATCTCCTCTTGTGCCTTACTCTGTACTTCTGGATGCAAAGTCATAGCCAAGAAGAAGGTTTCAACCGAGCTGACAGTCTAAAATGCGTTAGTATTTCCTTGTGTCGCCATAGATACGGGCTCATAGTTACTGTATCTGCTCCGCCGGTGTAAAGAGAAGCGGCGGTCCATTTCGCGATGGTCTCTTCTTCGCTTTCAGCATCAGGGTAACCTCCTTCTTTGAAAAGATTGGATAAGTAGGACGGCTCGTAGTTGTTTTCATTCATACGCTTCTTCACGAAAGCATAAGGCTTGTCTGCAACTTCCAGCAAATTCTGCTTCCAGGCTTGTGCTGTGCGCTTGAATCCAGCGCCAGGGAACCAAGTAGGAACATATTTCACTATATCTATCAGTTACCATGACAAATGAGAGAGAATCATGGAAAAAATGCCACTTACAAGCTGGGATCATATCAACCAGCCAGGCGCCGGGAGTTCCTGCAACCGAGAAGTTCTCAAGGGCCACATTTGAAATGTGAACCAAATGGTCTCTCTTATTCGATTCGATTGTGTAACCATAAGCAATTTTGAGAATGACTGCGCCAGCCTCACTAATAGAAAAAGTCAGCAGCTTTGATTCGAATTCTCTTGAGACACTTACGTTTGGATGTGACTAGCAAGTCCAGCAGGGTCGTTCAGTACACGGAACAAGAATCGATGGGCTTCAACTTCTTGCAGATGATTATATTGTGAAACTGCATTTTCAGAGCCCAGATAAGGTTGCATTGCCTTGCGATAAGCGCGAAATCGGTCGGAGTACGTTTGCATTGCCAAAATATGCTCCCAGCCCACCCTGTATAGAAAGACTTAGCCTAGCCATTGTGTACTTCATGTAATCACTCACATTTCAGACGCAAACACCAAATTTGGACGCGACGAGTGGACCGCAGAGCGTTTGTTGAGAAGTTCAGTAGCAACATTGTTGTCATTGAGAATCACAATGGTCTGTCCCATAACAGTGATGGAACTGATTGGTCCTATGGACAAATAAGTTTAATTTCTAACGATCAAAGCATTCTTTCATTGCCATTGCATACCGTAAAGTTTCTTGTGCTTGAGCCAGTGTATCCAGTCCTGAGAACCCGGAGCTGGCAAATCGGAGATGTTGCCCACCAAAGGCTTCCCCACAGGGCCAGGCGGCAGTGGCCCAGAAGGCTTTTTACGAAAGATCCATAATTTGGCGAAATAGAGAATTATGGCCCCCAGGACTGCGCCGGCGATATGAATCGAAGGCATCGCGACCGTCGGCGATGCAGCTTACAGCTGAGAATTTGAGGAGTTGAGATTGGACGCCATGGCAGGACGTTGGCTAGCAGGACTGTGTCCTGCTCTAATTCACATTGAGCTTTAGCGTCAAAGCTACCGAGCTACTGCTGATATGCACTGCCTATAGCTTCGTGCGCATTCGTTCCTGTAAGTTCATCCGAATCCCTTTGAGCTGGCTTCAAGATGCTCATCGTTTTGCATGCGATGTTTTCAAGATTCTGAGACCTTTTTGAGCGGATTAGACAGACCGAACAGGTCAGTTTGGTGGAGTCAAGGCTCAGTTCTTTTGTCTCAAGACCGCGGGCAGCCCCGTGCGAGCCAAACGGGGGAGGCGGGATGTTCCAGTGATCCAAGCACCCTTGGCCTAGAATGGCCAATGGAGATGTGATCCAAAAGCTTCCTAACTCGTCTTAGAAAAGAGCGGGAAATTAACAGTGAATCCTTCAGAGTGAGTGGATTCATAGTGGGGATACGCACCATCCAGGGGCGGGTACTATTCCCGTCTCCCGTTCCCAATCTTGAGGTCGTGGATCGTTGAATCGTATCGATCTCCGTTTAAGCGTCATATTGGGCGAACCCGTAGCGGCCTGACCTGTAGATTCCTGAGTTTGATAATTTTCATAGTGTTTCGGTTTGTCACACCGAGTTTGCTTCAACAATAACCAGGGCTTCCCTTGCTGAGCAACAATGCCTTTGGGGCATTTTCTTGACAATGCCCTAGTCCTGCAGTGGGGTGGGTCGCTCTGCCAGAATCGGAGAGTTTGACAGTATTTTTAACCACTCAAAACAGAACCCTGTGGCCTAGTGGATTTTACGGGATGGAAAATATCCCGTCATTCCCGCAAACTCAAACGGGAGATTTGACCAGGATGGCTGGAGATAGACTTGCGAAACCATGCTTATGGAGACTGTAGGGTACTTACCTGCCTCGTGCTCGCTGTCAGCTGCCATCCGTAGGTAATCTGTCGAATCGATGATTTTATCTTGGAAAAGTGAGGTATCAACTGTCGTAATCATCTTCCGCCACCGATGCACGTTTGGGAGAAACGGCACTGCCGATTCCAAGAGCCGTTGTTTTGGGTCACGCCGGTTGTGCGATCACCGTCCCATTCATTAACTGCCCACGAGCGATCTAAGTAGATGATGCAGGGGCCGGTGGAGAGGATCCATCCGACATGAGACCTGTCTCCGCGGGCTTTCTCCGTACTGTACACTCGCTCCGGTAGGCCGCGGCCACGTCTTCCTGGGCCCAGTTCAGGCCATCAAAGTACAAAAGTACCGGCGCTCCATCGACAGGATGGAATCGACCCGCCGATTCCTAGGAGCCTTTGTCCCAATTACCCCATTAGCCGCGGCTTCCAGAGTTGGACCTTGCACTAGTGTGCAAGATCAGATTTTGGTCAAACAACTAAATAACTCTTGTCCTGCCCCTGTGACGTTGACTAAGGTTCGACCATTTCACCTCAGCATGGGAGCTTCTGGATCGCAAAGAATGTTTGGATAACTTCACTGGTAACAATTTCGATACGCTAGGATCGCCATTCATCATGTCGTCCCTGGCGGACGGGCCTTTTGGCGGTCTTCAGGCATGCGCGGTAGGGTTTCCCACTTAACCTTATCCCACGCAGAGTTTGGCTGACGTCTCCACGCCCCCAGTTTGAAAGCTTCACTGCAGTAGTCAACCAGACAGCATGCGCTGCTTCCAACGCAACATGTCTTTGCATGGATTCTACATTCATCACTCAGGCTACTGGTGCTACAACGCTAGAATGTGGTGTGAAGGCAGGCCTCTGTAAGAATAGTGCCTTTCCCGCTTGTTGACTTGAAGACTAATGCAATTATCTAGCCGCTACAAATTTCACCATGGCGACTTGCCAAGTTCCTGAGGCCAGCCAAGTGCACGTTTCGCCTGTCCTTGCTGGAGTTCTGGGGATGTTAGCTCTCATCTGTGTTTCGATGCGCTTGATATCGCGCTCGGGCTTCCACGGGACGCTTGGGGCGGATGACTACCTCGCCGTCGTAGCTTTAATATGTGCAGCTCCTTTGAACTGTGTCATGTTCCCTAGTAAGCTCACATCTTCTACCGCAGTCGAATATATCTATTGACCCTTTCAGTGGCTCAATTGGGCCTGGGAACCAACATTTGGACGGTTCCATTTGATCATATCACCAAGCAATTAGAGGTTTGTCTCGTACTAAGATATTTCACGGGAAAGCAACTGACATCTATTTCAACTAGTTGCTTTATGTTGCTGAAGTCTGCTATATGGCTGCCGAGGCCTTGACCCAGCTAACTTTCCTAACCTTTTACCTTCGCATCTTCCCCCTGGACCGATTCAAGCTAGTCGTCTACATTTTGATGGGGCTCTCGATCTGCTTCGGTATTTCAAATACCTTTGTGATGATCTTTCAATGCACACCTGCCACATTCTTCTGGCATGGATGGACGGGCGAATATAAGGGGTCATGCATCGACATCAGCACATATTCATGGTACAAAGCGAGTGTACAGATCGTGATGGACATTGCAATCATCGCGTTACCTATTTGGCCTCTGATAAACACTTCCATGAATTCGAGGAAGAAAATCCAAATCGGTCTCATGTTCTGCACTGGATTTACGTGAGTAATCCCCGGTTGATCAAGTAAGCTCTCACTCCTATGAAGTATGCTAATATCTCTCAGAATCACGGTTGTGAGCTGCTTGAGATTACAATCGCTCATTAAATTTTCGAAATCATCAAATACAACATGTGAGTTTCAATTGCCGAAAGATAATGCGATGCATGAGCTGATAAACGGCAAAGACGACAACACGCCTGCTATCTACTGGAGTGTAGTAGAATGTGATATCGGTATAATCTGTGTCTGCATGCCAAGCATCCCGATGCTGCTGAAAAACATTGCCCCGTCAGTGTTTGGACTTCCATCCAGCAAGAAGTACAGCAGTGTCACCCCGCAAAGGCGAGGCGATGATGCTGATGGCAGTGGGCCACGAAATCGCGTCCCGAAAGACCCAAGATGGCATATGATCTCTGAATCGGAGATTGATCTTGTTGACATGACCGACTCGCGGTCTGACGCAAGAGAGCCAGCTTAGACAGCTGGCTATAAACAATAATTTTCGAAAAATAGATGATTTAATGAAAAAGCACCAGATAGTGCATTTGCCTGCGTATCTTTACGCCCTGCTTCTGCAATTAGAAATCAAGCTGGTCAACGCCGTGTTTCGATCTCCGGTGGTGGAGTGGAGCTATTTCTATCTCCGATCGGATTTAACTGCGGCTTCCAGAGACACCGGATCTATTCAAGCTGCTCCAACTGTGGCAATTTTGACTCTACTACAAAAAAGTCTGGTAGCAAGAAGATGATACCATATCAAACAACGGAAACTTCCAAAAGCTTTGCTCGTTTTCTGGTGAGTCTAAAGCATTGGACAATCTTATGACGTCATGTGCTAACAATACTCCGACTATAGAGAAGTGATGACAAGGATAATGTCCAAAAAGGCCTACGAAGAGGTACTCAACTTCTGGTTCGGCTCTAAGTCTTCTAGTAACTACCTACAACAAAAATCATTCTGGTACGGTAGCCCAAAAGACGATGCCTACGTACGCAAAAGCCTGGGTCAAGGATACGAAGCTGCAAAGAATGGCGAACTTGATTCGTGGACTACCGCTGGTAAAGGTGAGGGTGCCCTTGCTCTGGTTTTACTCCTTGACCAAGTGCCGCGTAATATTTTTCATGACACGCCCTCAGCATATGCGACCGACACCAAGGCGGTTTCTGTGGCACGGCATGCAATCTCCCAGGGCTGGGACAAGGGGCTTCCCGCTATACAAAAGCGATACATGTACTCGCCTTTCAATCACTCTGAAGACTTGAAGGATCAAGAATTGTCGCTCAAACTATTCACAGAGCTGGGAGACTCGTATCATCTGCACTGGGCGAAGAATTTTCATGATCAAATCAAAAGAGATGGGCGGTTTACGCATCGAGATAAGATTCTTAGGAGGTAATCATGTCAATAGAAATATAATTATTATCATTTGAAGATATTTTGACTTACATTTTCAGAATATCATCTTCGTGGCATGGATACATTGCTTGACCCGATCGCCGTCGATCAAAACACCTACGCCGGAATTTTTTAATTGGCGCTAGCTTGATTCGGGGTCTATGGATTGAACTTATCTAAATGTCATCAGTTTAGAGCATTTGAGCTATTCTAAGAGTCTGAGTTGAGGCGCATCCTAGCATTCTGACTTATGCTCCCTGACGCAACGGCGCTCTTGGCCCCACTTGTAAGAGGCATCCATCCGCTAGCAGGAGGTTGAATCATGTTAATCAAGCGATTCAAAATGATAAATTCAACCTTCAATTTCATTCCATAGACACAAGGCTTGAAGGCTCCTTGTAGATTGAACATGTTCGCACACTGAATACCAAGCAGCGCGATGTCCAACACGATGATGAGCGAATTGGCATAGATAAGCTGCCAAAGCGCCGATTTCTGATAACTAGGAGTAATATGTGCGTCGCCATTGTTGCAAAATGTCGAGTGCGTATTGCATGTCGTCTCGAGTAAGGGTGCACGTTTGCGAAGATAAACTTGTGTTTGAAATATGTAAAGAATGCTGAGAGCCGTCTCTTGGATGAAAAATATGATAAGCTGCACTCGATCCCAGATCAAGTTTGCGTTTACAAGCGATGTTTTGCTTTCCGTACTCTGCTGTTGAGAACCAGTTAATCACATGCTTCCTGAAGATCTTTGCGATGGGGCACTTACTGCCAGCGTGCCAACGATAATAGTCGGGATTGATAATGCCACAGAGTTGAATATGAGCACAAGCTTAATGATCCGCAAAATTTTGACAGAGCGCATCAGCAAGTGTAGTCGGGAAAATAAGACCCAACTTTGGGGCACCACCATGATAAACCATGTGAGATAGATCAAGACGATAGATGGCACTTTATCATTCCATACTCCAAAGTCTGCGAGTATAATAAAAAGGGGCTGTAGAATCACACCCCATGATACCAAGGCGCATGACCAAAAGTATAATCCACGACGCCGTTTGAAAAAAAGAAACAAGGAAATGTTGACCTCAACTCCAATATACCATGAGATACCTATGAATGCGGCCATTGTCATCGACATAGGCAAGTCTTTCCTGACATCAGCCATTTTTGAAAGCTTGATTGGTTCAATTTAGAAACTCTTCATAGTTAGCTGGTATGACAACTGCAAGGCGCCTCGCAAGTGAAAGAGCTTTCTCTGATGAATAGTTTGAATAGTGGAATAGGGCTTTCTCGAAGTATATAAAGACTTGTTCTGTGGACGTTTCAAGCAAAAGCTGATTGTTGCGGCTACGCTCTCTATTTTCAGTTGGGATTCACAACATGATAAAGTTTTCTGGAACTACTTTGCTCTAGTATTTCAAGCCTTCACGAGCAGTAACTCATAGCTGCTCACTCATCTTCATTTTGAGCTACCTTAAATGGAGGTAAAACTACACAAAATGAAGCAATGGGCGCCGTAAATTTGCAATAAAGACTAGAACAGGAAACTTTCCAAATCACACAACTTCTGTCAAACATAAGCAAACCCTTTACGATTGGACGTACTACGCAAACGTCATCAGACCTAACAGTGAGATGCCAGTTTCAGCTGCGGAGTTGATTGCATGTCACAACCCATAAGCAGCCCGTAAGAAAGGCTTGAATCTTTTGTGCTACATGATCCAAGTTTACCGTCCGTGAATGATAAAGGCGACACAGAATTTCAGCTCAGCCTCTATACCACTTCGACTGCACAACAAATTCAAAAGTGAGATTCGTATTAATGTCCAAGAGTCTCACAGGGTCTGCCTTGCCATAATTTCGCTCCAAAGTTGCCGTTCTCCTTTGGAAAGGAAGAAGGCTCACGCATACCATCCATTGAAACTGCCATCATCAACTCTTCACCGCACTTTATCAAGGTGAAAAATGACGATCACGCATACAGCTAATGAGGTGATAGCGACCCTCAACCTTACACCTCACCCCGAAAAAGGCTATTACATCGAGACATTCCGCGATCCAAACGTATCAGCCGAAGGCCGCGCCCCAAGCACATACATCTATTATCTACTTGAGGGTGGCACTGGATTTTCCAACTGGCATCGCGTAACAGACGCCGTCGAGGTTTGGCACTACTACGCTGGTGCGCCGTTACAAGTTTCGCTATCCTGGAATGATGGAAAGCCTACGCGCGACCTTATACTGAGCCCTGATATCTGGCACGGTGACAGGCCCCAGATTGTTATTGAACAAGGCGAGTGGCAGCATGCAAAGTCATTGGGAGACTGGACTCTTGTGGGCTGTTCTGTGGCGCCGGGTTTCAATATGAGTGGCTTCGAGATGGCTCAACCAGGATGGGAGCCGAGGGGAGTCGGCTTATAGAAGCCAGAAATCCAGCTTTTGGTTCTGCGCCCCGATTCATGTGTAGCTAAGATATTCCCACAGAAGCGAGACTGATATCAATATGAGCTTAAGTTGCAATGAGTCCCCTCTCTAAGCCAGAAATATGATAGTTCCATGCCCCAAGGGACCTGGAAATGCCCTCAGCCGATGTGAAGTTTCAATTTTCTCCCTTACTCGTCTATTTAGTGCGCCAAATCCCCATCTCTCCTCTCTCCTTTCATCTATCTCATTGGCTCTTCCTATCCTGTTTTCATCAAAACTTGATGATTCAAAGCCACATTATACATCTTTCTTGTAGTCAATAAGCCTACAATAAGCATATGCTCACCTGCCAAGACAACACAGAGGCGACCATCACAGTATCTCAATTATTTTCTGCAAGCCTAGTAGATATTTGGGCACATTTTTTTCAAAGTCTATTTCTTCGGAGAAAGTAGGAGGCATTTGCGGGCTCGAGGTCAAGATCACCGCGTTGAAGCCATATTCCTTCGCAAGGAGTTAGCGGCCTGAGTCTTCCCGTCTGCACAGCCGCAAGTCCTTGTTTTGCCGCAAGCGCTGTAGGCCTCGACGTCCACCCACAACACTAATTTTCAAATACGTTTTCAGGCTCCAGGAGCCCAGAAAAATGCCTCAAGAAGCGGCTCCGAGCTGCGTCCATTCGTCCATTCGCTGCACCCCTTCCCCCCATGCAAGCGTCGCGGGGTTCAGCAGACCTGACTCTGCGCAGAGAATCGCCGATAGAAAGCCCAATAATCCCCCGAGAAAAAACAAGCCAGGGCCATCTGATACGAACGTCGACCAGCTAGCTTTCCCTGCTCCCTTGATTCTACCGGGAGACGACCTGGCGGACGATCCCGAGTACCCACCCCAAAGCTTCCAGGAATGGCTCGATGAAGAAGAACGCAATCCAGTCACCAGCAAACGCAAGACAATATACTTACTTCCTCCTCCACGGATTGATGATTCGGTTGGCTTCCTTCGATCTTGGAGCTGCCCTAATGGTCGAGATCCTGTGCCAACTCCTAGTTTTCGGGATGTACACGATTATGTGGCCGCTTTCTACTGCGGCCTACCGGTCAAAACATTGCCCCGCACATCGCTAAGATTCATTGATTGGGATGATGATCAGAAGAAGACAAGCGCTAGCACAAAAAAGTCTCACATCCTGAAATACGTTGGACTGCAAATTGGCCAGGAGTGCGTACGGATTCGGACACGCCCGTCTCCAGATGGTGTTTACGCCGGGCAGTTAAACCTTGATGATCTCCTGGATGCTGCAATAGCTATACTTCCAAAAGACGCATACGCATTGATGCTCTTGGTTGATCATGATCTGTATGAGGATGAAGAAGATACTTTTGTCTGCGGACGTGCTTATGGCGGGAGTCGAGTGGGAGTGGTTTCAAGTGCTCGGTATAACCCAGAATTGGATGAGAGCCAGTCAGTTGAACGGATTCATGCATGGCCTGCATCGCACTGCGCGAACTATGTTGCCAACTGCTGTGCGGGCTCTAAGCCCAAAGCAAAACGCCAGAAATTGAAATCAACAGAACTTGGGATTGCACATTCATCTGACCGCGGATCGTCACTTTCTGCTAGCCCCATGGGAGCTGCAATTTCTACTTTTCGCGACCTTCAAAGCTCGGTGTTATATCCAGAAGCTTTGACAGCGCTCTGGCTGGGGCGTATCTGCCGCACCGCAAGCCATGAATTGGGTCATTGCTTTGGTATAGATCACTGCGTATACTATGCATGCTCCATGCAGGGAACTGGTTCTCTTTCGGAAGATGCACGGCAGCCGCCCTATCTATGTCCGATAGATCTAGCCAAGCTACTGCATGCGACTTCCGCCACGGAGTCACAAAGAGACCATGCTCTACTCTCATTCTGTGAGAAGCAAGGCATACAAGGCACTCTATTCTTCGAGCCTTTTGCGGCATGGATACGGATGAAGCTGGCAAGTGGTTGAACTATACCGGCTTAGATCGGCATGAATATGTCTGATAGATGCTCTGACGATGATCTATAGAAATTTTGAATGAGTTAGCAGTTGAGCCGAGGCATACTCGTAACTCAATGTAGTCATGAATATTGCGGCGCAGGGACCCCTACCTTTTGCAATAAAGCTGCAGGCAAATTAACTATAACAAACTCTCAAATAGTTTCCTAAAATATAGGCTGCTCTAATGGTGGATGCACGGAGATTGCCAGATGCTGGCCGATAAGCACTGATAAGAAATGACGCCTGATGTATGAGGCGCAAAGGCCGGGCTTGACCGCCCTGGCAAAGACGCGGTGCTTCTTTTCAGCAACCTTTGCAGCTCCCAATCGCGCCAGAGACCAGCTTTGAAGCCAAAATGGCTGCCCCTGTGGATGCTAAGCTGCTGAGGCAGACTAAGTTCCCACCAGAGTTCAACAAAAAGGTGGACATGACCAAGGTGAACATAGAAGTCATGAAGAAGTCAGTTTCCCCGGATTTTGATCGTGACGACATCCAATCACTGATGACCTCTGATGCAGATGGATTGCCGGACGAATTTCAGACATCCTGGGGAGTGAAGATGATGTGGTCATTGAGCTCTGCTTCAACTTGCTGGAAGGCACTCGTTATGTAGGGCTCTGGATCGATCCCAGCAACGCGGTTCCCTTTGTGGCTGACTGATTGATCTGCAACCTTTAGCCGGATATCAAATCCCTGCAAATTCAACTTACCGGGTTTCTTGACAAGGACACGGCCAAGTTCTGCAAGGAACTATGGTCGCTCTGTCTCAGCGGTCAAGAGAACCCCCAGGGTGTTCCTAAAGAGCTTCTGGAAGCTAAGAAGCTCGAGCTCATGCGGGAAAAGGTATTCAAGAGATCTCAAACTCTAATTAAGGCTCGATCTAATGCAGTATGCACGATAGATTGAAGCTGAAAAAGCTGCCGAATCCGCTCGCCGCCGCCGTGAAAACGAAGACAGCCGAGATCGTGAGGTTGAAGATCTGAGGAGACGCGAGCGACAGGATCGTGGGCGCGGCAGACGAGGTCGTGATGAACGAGACTATGAACGCCATCGGTCTCGGTCTCCTCGCGATCGGAGCCGCGATCGATACCGTGAACCCCCATCTCGACGTGATTTCGATTCTTACGTCCCATCTAGCTCCCACGGAAGCCGCCGTCCATCCTACAACCCATCCCGGTCCCCTTCACATTCCCCCCACGGACGCCAACGCCGCCGTAACTACAGCCGTTCGCCATCCCCGGCTCGGAACCGCAGAGAAAGGAGACGCAGTCCAGACTATGGTGATCGAAACCGACCCAATCTTGGTGAAACATCCCACTCACAAATTCCCAGACGAGATCAAGGACCACACCACGGCGTAGACTATTCCCAACAACGCCTGACAATGTCATTCGACGCTAGGACTACGGCCTCTCGGTCGCGCTCCTACGACCGCGATTATCCCAAGGACGACCCAAGAAATGAACAATACCGTAGCCCCGAATTAGATCACTGTCGTCGCCACCGCCGCGGCCGTCACCGTCCAAGGGACCGTCACAGCTAACGCCGCAGCTGTCGCCGTGAAGACCACCATCGGAATCGCTCACGTGAGGGATCTCAGCATGGCCACGTTAGTCTGATTAGCCCGCTTCGCCTTCCCATAAGGAAACTACCGATGCCCATTGGCGAATCAACGGATTGGATATTAGGACAGCGTCGAAGGCAACAAATTTACGAACATCCATACACCTCCAGGCCAAAATTACCTTTCGACTCAAGACTTCCAGAATTTTAGGGCGCTATGATATGCCGTGCGCATGATCATGACTTCATAGGAAAACAGAGTACTCCGTACACGTGTGAACCCAAATGAAATAAAGATCAGAAGCTAATTTCTTTCCGAGCGTACTCCGTAAGAACTCCGTAGTTCCAGCGATATCCGCCGGTCACTTCTACCTCGAATAGAAAGTTTCTCAAAAACGGTTTAGGCAGGTAGATGTGCAGCTGTAGAAAGTTTTCGTGGGCTCGGCAAAGTCGACTCAGGGGGCCGCCATACATAACACAAAGTACGGATACTTTGAAGATAAGTTTGGGCAGACTGGGATCGCCCATGCACGTCTGGTTAATGCGACGAAACATAGCGGAAACTTAGAATGGAAAGAAGGCATCTTCTCCTGCATGAAACACCCGGCAGATGGCCCGTGTAGAAGCAAGTAAACAGAGCCGTGGCGTCAGGCAATGACGATCCTTCTGCACCCCCAAAATTGGGCAGCGTCTGTTCGCCGGCAATCGACAAGTCGGTCTAATCTTGTTGAGGTCCGTAGCCAATAATGTTCCCTCTAATGTGGGGGGTTTGGAGGCCCTGATCCGATAATTGGATCTGGAGCTTGTTGTCTCGCGGCCGAGGTGCTCAGGGCTCAGGGCCTCGCGAACGGATTAGTGCCCCTTCCCCAGCGATGATCGAGCAACTGGCTCTGAATACGAGTCAACAGACCTACGGATAGAGTTTGCTTACTGACGCAGCACCCGGATCTCAATCTGGAACTGCTGGGGCGCCCGGAACATGCGGAGTCGACAATGCCAGCTATTCCTAGCCCGGTTGGCCTGCAGTGCCGGCGTCCGCACCGATCGATCAAGATGGACATTACGCCGTCATCAAGGGACTAACGGGTTTTAACGGGATCTAACGTCTCAGGACTCTTGAAATAGAATGCATTCTAAGAGCCTAACGAGCATCTCGGTCGAATAAGGGGGGAATTCCGTGGTCTGGATCCCTCAACGCCTAGGAGGATCTTGTCGACGTGAATCAAGACGGGCTCACAGAGCCCACGATGTCTCGAGCTTTGGTTTAAGGTTACAAGACCGGTTAGCAGGGTGGATTGTTACGATATCGGGTCAAGCCAGAGGTTGCCACCCCCATCTGCGCTCCATCCGGCTCCACTTTGGCTACAATTTGCTGCGCCGATCACCCCCCTTTTTCAATTTTCAGTTGCTCTTTAGCTGCTCAAGCCCTCCTTCGTCTTGTTGGCTTGCGGGGCGCCTGCAGATCGAAGTCCCGTCTAGCGGGGGGAATGGAATACGCTCGCTAGTGATTGGTCTTGCCAGAGGCCAAATCTGCCTGTGGGAAATTAGGGCAAAATTGGGTCATGGGCAAAAGGCCGGAGATTCAACCGGGGTCGAGAACGGGCGTGGCTTGCTTTGGAGCTCCATTCCTTTTTTAATAGCCGCACGACCCCTGGTTCATTGTCTACGTGAAACCCTCGCTCATCCATCATGGCCACGGCGACCACATTGACGACCGTGACCGCGGGCCCAAGTGCGACCCCGTCGCCGATGTCGAGCGATGCGCCTGGATCTTCACGATCGACTTCATCCTCCGCATCTCAGTATGGGGGTACCCCCTACGGCTTTCTGGGGAACCTCACGCCAACACAGCACACCAAATTGAAACAATTATGGAGGATTCTATTGCAATATTGGGACCCAACTACCACGGCTCCCGATGTCGATACTCACTCGGTGGCGAGCACCTCGCAAACCAGTAGATCTGCTCGCCAACGAGTATTGTCATTGACCCGATCCAACCAAACCCTCCAGCCATCCAAGAGAATCGTCATCCCCGCTCATCTCCTTCTCACCCTCAAGAGCCTGGGAGCCAGTTCCGGCGATATCCGGGTATGCCGAGCTTTCTTGGGCAAGCTTCCTTGCGAGCAAGTTTGCCCAGCATTTCTCGCGATGTTAAAACAAGAGCATCCGGATGCATTAATGTTAAGAATGCTGCGTTCAGAGAAGTGGAACGTAACTAAAGCATGGGTGGCTCTTCTCTATGCGCTGAACTGGCGCACCAACACCTTCAAAGTCGACGAGATCATGATGAAGGGCGAGGAAGCGGCATTCCTCAAATCACGCATGATAGAAGAATGCGCTGATAAGAAATATGGCGAGGGCTTTATGCTTCAGCTCACAACTGGCAAAGGTCACTTACATGGAATCGATCGGTGGAACCGGCCGATCTTCATAGTCCGTGCGAGGTGCCATCATCCCGGCGAGCAGCCTTCAAAAGCAGTGCAGGACTATGTCGTCTTCTGTCTTGAGAATATGCGCCTGGTGATGACACCTCCCGCAGAAACCGTGGTACGTTTGTGGGTCCAGGAACAGACGTCCAAGCCATGGAACGCTGATATTTATGATTTCCCTTTTTAGGTTGTCGTCTTTGACATGGCTTCTTTCTCGATCACAAACTGGGTATGCTCCAAATACTGTCTCTTATATTCTGTATCATTGTACTAAACCTGCGCAGGACTTCCCGCCCGTAAAATTCATTATCGATTGCTTCCAAGACAAATACCCCGGATTATTAGGACACGTGCTGTTCTACAACGCACCCAAGATCTTTGCAGGTAAGTAGATTGACAGAAAGACTTTACGACTATTCCGAACAAAGCTAATAATCTCGTTTAACCAGGATTCTGGAAGATTATTCAGGGCGTCTTATCACCCGAGCTAGCCGAGAAGGTCCAGTTCATCCGAGGAGTCAAACACCTCGAGCGATTCATTCCTCAAGACCGCATCCTCCGAGAACTGAATGGAGAGGAAGACTGGACATGGCAATATGTCAACCCTTTCCCCAGTGAGAACCACCGACTCAAAGACTCGACTACGCGAAATAGGATATCCGACGAGCGACGAAGCCTTGGCGACTACCTGTTTTGCCTGACCACCGAATGGGTCGCAGCATCTAAAGACGAATCCCTCAAATTCCACCGAGACCTGGCGATTAAGCGATTAAGTGATAACTACTGGAAGCTCGACCCTTACATTCGAGCTCGCAACATTTCAGACCGCACAGGAGTTATCCAGGAGGGAGGGAAACTCGACTACTACCCCTGGGCAGAGAGATTAATTCGCGCCAAGGCAAAGCCCAAGATTCTCGCTTGGCATATGGATGGCGTGAACCTATCCACTGTAACAACTATCAACGGCAAGAAAGTATGACGTGGTCTCCAGAGTATGGTCCTTTCATGGTCTTTCCCGTCGGCGTTGTCCTTCATTTTGATGTTTTCCTTTGGTTACTATGTATATATGATGACACTACTTAGATTTATATCCCCGTGGCGGTATTGGATGGGCCTCAATAGTTTTTAAATGATAATCTCACGTCAGATGGAGCTTATTGAAGCTGGGACCGTTCGGCGAAGCGACCGGCTCCTTTTTCAATCTCCGACATTTCGATGCACAAACTGTAATAGCCTCCCAGTTCGCATGATGCACTCGCTTTTCATGTATTTCGTCTTTGACTGTGAGCCTGCCGTCAAAAGAGGCTCAGCTCCGCTTGTCTTCGGTATAAGTGTGGGCGGACATAGCGCATTAGCTACCAATAGCGCGCCAGCTCTCTGGCCTCCGACTGTGTCCAATTAGCTCGTCCTCCTAAATATTGTATGTTAAATGCGTCAGCTATGGTCAGCCTCCTTTTCCGCTTGAGCTTGGTCCCCGCCGGGAAGCCTTATAGCCTCAGAGCGTTAGCTGCCATGTCTTAGGTGGCTTTGTATACCTATGGGGCCTGAACCTTGGTCTCGGAGGCCAGGGCCCTGGTGCCGGGCTGATATGGAATTCAACTCCATGCATCGTCTTTACTGCGCCTTTGATTCATATAATCGACCCCATTCATCTACCTGCATCCACCTTGGGCCTCGGTCGTGCGCACAGTTGCACGATCGGACGTGTGGCATGGAAAGACACATGCATGCCCCGTTCGCAACCCACGGACGCCCTTCTATCAGGCTAACCATTCTGTCTGGGTCTCTGCTCGGCCGAGCATGCGGTGCTGGCGATCCCTAGTCGGGCCAATTTAGATGCCAGGGCCGCCGTCGGGCCAATTTCTTACCGTCCCCGCTCGAAGATCACTTGAAGTCTGACTTGAAGAGACAGGGGGCTGTGCCACATGGGATGCATACTTAATCCAAGGTTTCGCAAACATATCTCAAATATAAAACACCTCGAGGTACGCTTTCTGATCCAACCAGAAATATGACGTCAGTTCTTCAAGTCCTGGGCTCGATCAACTTGTGGGCCCTGTTGGCTGCTGCAACTACAGGATATTATGTGTTCCAAGCAGTAGTAAGACATATTAAATGTATACTCAGTGCTTTTGGCCCCTATATGATTGAACTCGACTAACATAACAAAAGTATCAAAGTATGCCCGCGAACATGGCTGCAAGCCTCCACCCAAGATTGTCAGTGAAGGATTCCTAGGGCTCGGCATGTTGGTTAGCATGCAAAAAGCAAGCAAGGAGCATCAACTGCGGGAGCTATTCAGCTATTGGTTTAATAAATACGGGACCACATGGAAAGCATGGTCTGGCGGACGCTCGCTCGCGTTCACTGCGGATCCAAAGAACGTGCAGACAATTCTAGCGCTCAAGTTTAAGGACTTCGAATTCGGCAAGTATCGCAATGAAGGTTTCCGTCCTTTGCTTGGCTATGGCATTTTTTCAACAGATGGAAGTCTGTGGGAGCACTCGCGAGCGATGCTTCGTCCAAATTTCGCTCGTAATCAGATCACGGATATCGAGATCTACGAGAGGCATGTATCAGCACTCATCAAGAACATTCCCCGTGATGGATCGACTTTCGGCTTGCAAGAGCTTTTTTTCCGAATGGTATGTTTCACTAAGTAATTTTCTGCAAGTGATGACACTGATCATGTGGGAATAGACTATCGATTCTGCTACCGAGTTTCTATTCGGTGAATCAGTTCACTCTCTCGAAGATGGTACAGATGGACCGACGGAAGAGAAGTCATTTGCTCGGAATTTTAATGTCGCACAAGATGGCCTAGCCAACCGCGCGAGATTGGGACCCTTCCGGTTCCTATTCAGAGACCGAGAGTTTGCCCCTGCCGTCAGCCACTGTCGCGAGTATGTGGAACGACTCGTGCAGAAGGCTATTCAATACCGTGCCGATGTTAACAGTGGGAAGATCTCTGCGGATGATGCCAAACTCGCAGATAAACAATACGTTTTCTCCTACGAGCTTACCAAGAGAACTGTCAACAAGACAGAATTAATAGATCAGCTCTTGAGCGTATTGCTTGCTGGTCGCGACACTACAGCCAGCCTTCTCTCAACCATTTTCTGGGAGTTGGCAAGGCGGCCAGATATTTGGGACAGACTTCGCAAAGAAGTCTTGACTCTCGAGGGACGCAAGCCTAGCTTTCAAGAATTAAAATCTCTCAACTACTTATCTTGGGTCGTTAATGAAGGTAAGATCCTTTGAAATGCCTACCCCTGAGTACCACAATCATAATGATTTTCTAACCTCTTTCACAGTTCTCCGCTTGTACCCAGTCGTCCCAATTAATTCTCGAATGGCAAACAAGGACACCCATCTCCCCGTTGGCGGTGGCCCCAATGGCCAAGATCCCCTCGTAATTCCCAAAGGCCAAGAGGTCCTATATACAGTCCATATCATGCACCGTAACAAGGATATCTACGGTGAAGATGCAGAGAAGTTCCGACCGGAACGATGGGAAAAGCTGCGTCCTGGCTGGGCCTACCTGCCTTTTAACGGTGGCCCACGGATTTGTATTGGGCAGCAATTCGCGCTCACGGAGGCTGGATACACTATTGTGCGGATCCTACAGGAATTCGAAGCAATTGAGAGTCGAGATTCGAAACCTTTCACAGAGCTGCTTAGTTTGACTATGTGTAGTTTGCACGGAACACAGGTGGGCATGACACCCGTTGGAGGAATTTAACATGCTCATTCTCCCCCTTGTTATCTCATAAGTTCAGGTCTCATTTCTTGCATCTTATTTATTGGAGTGTTGCATACATGATAATGTACGGTATTTAACTTGATGTGATGATACTCAATCATTATAACAATTTTTTCCACGTGGGTTGTCGGCTAGAAATGATAGCTAGTTCGAGAGCGCGGCAGCATGGATGGTTGCTCCACGAATAGGCCTGAGCCGCGCAGGTTAATTCCACACATTCTAAATTAAAGTAAACAGCCAACGCGCAAACCCAAGGAGAAACCTGCGATCTTGAAAGGGGAAGTAGAGACCTACCCGAGAATCAGTTCTTAGAGTTCTACTTTGAAGTGAGGAAGTGTTTAAGAAATCCATAATGCAATTTCAATTTAGATGCAATCGCTTCCATAGTCTAATTTTCAAACAAAATCATTAACCCAATATAATCCATCATAGGACAAAAATCGCTGGACAGGCGCAAAGTAAAGGAATGTACTCCATTGAGGGGAAGCAAACAAAGGTAATCTCGAGTGTCCAGAAACAAACTGATCTCGGTCCCAAACACAAAGCCCAAATGCGAGGGGGTATGTCGAATTGCAGAATCCAAACATTCTCCAAGCAAAGTAGAATTATAATTACATATCTACACATAGGACAGACATTTTCCAGCTCTTCTCTTGCCTGAAGGCGCAGGTCGCTGCCTTGGTGGATTTGGACAGATCTTCAAGACACACCATTGCTGAGATTGAGGTTCATCTTGTCGTAAAAGAGGTCAAATCAAATCGGCGCCTGAGTGCATTTTCAAGAGCGTCACATCGCTTGGACAGCTTAGGTGCAGCTGCAAACGGTCTTGGTGACAGTGACAGTGGAGGTCTGCGCACCAGGGACCTGGGGAGCGGGAGTGATGACAGTTGGGGGGCTGGTAGGGGCAGGACCCTCGCCGGCACCAGCACCAGCGCCGGCACCGCCGCCAATGGAGCCAGAGCCACCACCGGAAGCACCACCACCAACGGATCCAGAGCCAGAGCCTGAAGCACCGCCGGAGGCACCACCTGAAGCACCACCGCCAACGGAGCCAGAGCCAGAGCCTGAAGCACCACCTGAAGCACCGCCGGAGGCACCGCCTGAAGCACCACCGCCAACGGAGCCTGATCCAGAGGCACCACCAGAAGCACCGCCGCCAACGGAGCCAGAGCCAGAGCCAGAGCCAGAGCCAGAGCCAGAGCCAGAGCCAGAGCCAGAGCCAGAGCCAGAGCCAGAGCC